>CAIGRQ010079583.1:0-11690 GCA_903798375.1 Fraxinus sp. D2006-0159
GGGCCAACCAATTTGCCAAAGAAAGCTCCCTGTTGAAGTCTGGGAGACCGCATGGTATTATACCATGCGATCGCATGATTTTTCACCGGACAGCTTTCGATATTTTGGTCATATATTTCTCTCCCGATATTCGATTGAGGTGATTCAAAATGAATTATAAAGCTTACTTCAAGGATTACAAATCGTTCAGAAATATAAATCTTCAAATTCGAAATTATTCTATGTCAAAAATGGATCTCAAACTAAGACTGAAAATTCAAAGCATAACTTTTTCTGCTGGAAGTTGATTTGTGATAGTAGCTCGACTCTACTTCATTCATTTGGCTTCTTTACTCATCCAATTGATGCCCAACACTCTCAAATCTTCATCGTGAGATTGACACAACTTTTCAGTATTTGCATTTAAGTCCTCAAACTTTTCTTTTGCTCCATTTTGGTCCCTTTCGCTCGTTTTTGCATACATTTCATTCCATCCATCAATGTAATCCTACACACACAATTTATATCGAATTAAGTCATATTCAAGCATTTATGTCAACAATTAGTAATGTAATGTAGCGAAATACACATTAGCAAACACACTTATCAGGGGGGTCGAGTTGATCTCGAGCATCAACATCAGGGTCTTTGTCTTCTTCCTAGTGTAGATGTGGTAACCCCTGCTGTAGTAGAAATTTCCCTCAAAGTTGCATTTTGCTCGTCCAAAGCTTCCTGGAGAATACCTACGTTAAAGTTAAGACGCATTCATTGGATGTGCTTGATTACTTCAACCAAGTTAACAACGTAGGCATCCTGATCTAGGCGTTAAACTCAAGTGACTCTCTCCACAGCTTGACTACTTTGGCAGCTCTGACATCAGCCTTCTCAGCTCGAGTTTTCTCCACATCAGCACGGGCCCTCTCCTCTTCATCCATCTTCTTCTCAGAAACTTCCCTCTTATTGGCTTTTTCTCCCAGATCCTCAAGGCTCTTACCTCACCCCGGAGATCGATTTTGAAAGTTGACTTAGGCTCAAGTTCTATGCCCTCATTGTTTAGCCTGTCCTCCCAACTCTTCCTCTCCTCATCCAATTCGAATTTTTCATTTTCCATGTTTTAGAAAAGAGTTGTAGCCTGATTTCGGAGCTCTACCACCTTCCCCATTTCAGTTTTGACCTGAATAGAAAAAGGTCACATCTTAGCAAAATTACCAGATTATTCAATAAAGTAAAACAAAGGAATTTTACCTTCTCTACTACAGACATCATGTATAAAACAAATCGGTGGCAATGAAGCTCATTGTTATGTTGGCCGTGTCTACATGTATACTTTCAAGGAACCTCCCCTCCCTATCATTCCAACTTCGCGTAAATAGGTTGGTAAAATCCCTTATAAGAAGTGGCAGGGCCACAATCATATCCCTAGAACTCAGAGGAGGTCTAAAAAAATATTAAGATAACTTCCCACTAGTACCTCCACATCAGGCTTCTAGAGGTCAGGCAAGGCAGTTGAGCTCTGGATGAGCTAGAACCAGTGGCATGAATAGACTCCTTTGGATGAGGAGGTGGCAAATATGGAAGAACCTAAAAGGGGACCTTAGATGAGGGGTTGTTCTTATCAAAGTTTTAGCTCGATCTCTTCTAGCCAACCAAGGCTGAACTCTTTCCCCATATGGATTTTTTCTTTTTTTAGCTCTCCTGGCTTCGGCAATTTTAGAAGCCTTATAGCCTTACATCTCTATTTCTTTGGTAGAGCTAGGATGGCGTCAGCTCGAGCCTTAATAGCCAAGGTGACCTTACTAGCTATGCATATTGCAAAAAAAAAAAAATAATAATAAATAAATAAAGGACACAAAACAAAGGTAAACAACGAGGCGCTCTATAAAGGAAACGAAAAAAATTATCATGAAGCAATCATTTGCTCAGGGTGACCTAACTTGTGCCATAAGATCAAAGTGGAAACTAGTGTTCTCTACACGTTAGGGCATAACTCGGTAAGAGCAATTTCCCGATAAGATAATAACCTACATATGGCTCGGGAATTGGCAATCGTAGCTTGGTACTCAGAATGGTGTAGTTAAGTACTATACACCCATGTAGAGGATCATTAGCTCGGTCAGAAGAATTGAGAATAATCATTTCGATTGAGCTAAGAATATTATACTTAGCTCTCCACGTTGCTAATGCATCATCTGTCACCACTGACCTAAAAGAAGATGCTTCTCATTCATCACCCATAGGACTCTCCACCTCTTCACCACGGGATCCCACATCTTCTTCATCCCTAAGTTCACTCATACAACAGGATCTTGTGCCATCACCGAAGGACAAACTAAATCTCTAGAGTTATCAATAGAGATTGGAATTGGGGTAAAAATTTCCTAGATGTCCAAACTAGATGAGAGAGCAAGAGTGGGGAAAGGGGAGAAGGACTCTGTTGTTGATTTACCCAAGAATGAACCCTAGATTTGTCTGAATTCATGTAGAGGCGGAGGTGAAAAGTAAAGATAAGGCAAGGCAAGGCTTTTCGTAAAGGATGTACCTGGGTAAGTAGTGACCTCACTCAGATATAAGGCAAGAGCATAAGAATTTTTTATTCTTCCTTTACACTGGATTTGAAAGAAAAAAAGTGGGGAAATAAAAAGGAGAAGAAACATACATAAATGGGGAAGATCAACAGGTGCTTTGTTGACTGTTGGATGCAAAAGTGGAAATAAATTATGAGCCCGTTTGGTACCGATTAAAATCCAATTAAAATTGAAAATATAGCAGTTATTGGGTCCACTCATCTAATAAAAATTAACGATAACGATTAGTTTTTCAATTTTAATCTATACCAAACGGGCTCTAAAAGGCCCATATTGAACAATTCAAAATTATGTAGTTTTGACAGAAGCTTGCTCAAGAAGCCGTAAAAGAGAGTGGAATATATCACCTTCTGATTTGTAGACACCTATCGCTATATAATTCAACAACTATCCCCTGTAATGATTTTAATGTTACGATGTTTAGAAGATCACTTTTAAGGTTGGAACGTCACCCTAGTTGAGAATAGACCTTGGGGGTAATTGTTGGAGTTCAAACTCCGTCCTCGCTAAAACAAGTAAGCCTTCCCACTAATGATTTATCACTTAGGTCAGATGCAATATGTCTGAGGTCAGCTCAGGGAAAGTAGCCATCATCTTGGAGACAATGTGGTGTCTAGCAACTATCATCACCAATGCAACATTTACCCTACCGAATCATACCGTGACACGTGACATCACAGATATCAACATTTCTTGTTCGACCAATCAATTACAAGTATTGATTACTTGATGGTATCACTACGATCCAAATAATGATGATTTGGTAAAGCCAATCTCAAGACCACTTAAATACAAGCCAATGGCACGTATATTAAGGTCATTACTATAGCTGATTTGACCATGGGTGGCAAACTTAGTGGTATCTTTCTATAAATAGAAATGTAATGGTCTCCCTGGGGATCGAAATCAATGTACTCTCCCTACACACTTTCCAATTACTCTAATCAATACAAAAATTCTTCTCTTTTATTGTTTCAACAATTTACCTCTTACAAATTATTTGTTAAGTTGACAAAAATCGAACTAGTCATTTTTTGACCTCAAGAAAAAATTGCGGCAAATTGGATGAATCTATTTTAAAACCTAGAGAAAAGTATGATGAAGAGGATATACAAAAGCTATCTTGAAATGTTAGAGCCAAAAACTTACTCTATTGTGCCTTGGATAAAAATGAGTTTAATTGTATTAGCACATGTAATTATGCATATAACATTTGACATGCATTAAAAGTCTATCATGTTGTTATTAGTGAAGTAAAAGAAACTAAAATAAATCTTTTAGTTAAAGACTTTGAAATTATTTTATGAAACAAAATGAACCTATTTTGATATAATTACTTGTTTTATCGACATTGTTAATGGTTTTAAAGAATGTTGATAGAAAACACAAAAGATATCAACTCTTATTCATTAGTTTAGTTCTACAGGATTTTGATAGCTTATGAGCTAAATCTTGTCGAGACAAGGAAGAAAACATGAAAAAGCAAAGAAGAATAAACAAAGGAGCCTCCAAAATGTCAAATTGCTTTAAAATCATCAATTGATGAAGGCACATCAAGTCAAAACGTGAGTGATAAAGAACTTGATAATCTAGTTTTTGTTAAAAAATGGAAAGGCTTTCGTTACAATTGATTATTCCAAATAAAGAAGAAAAGAGCGATGAGAAGAGTAAAAAGAGTTTTTGCAATGATTGTGACAAACTCGATCGTAGGGGAACTGAATACCCTGAACAAAAAGAAATTTATCAAAAAGAAAGCTCTCCAAGTAACATGGGATGAGAGTGACAATAATGAGCATGAAGAAGATGAAAGTCAAGAGCAAATTGTCAACATGTGCTTCATGGCCGTTGAAAGTGAGGTGCCAAAGAAAATAAAGAGCAATTGATTCTTGTATAGTAAATATTCAAAGCATATGATCGGAAATAAAACATTACTATCAAACTTCAAAAAGAAGGATGGAGGTCACATCACTTTTGGAGATAATGTCAAAGAAAAGATCGTTGACATTGAAAATATTAGTTAATCATTCATCTCCCTCTATTGAAAATGTTTAATTAGTTAATAACCTAATACATAACTTGCAAAGTATTAGTCAATCATGTGATAAAAGTTATCGTATTAATTTTGATTCTTTTAAATGTCTTATTAAGGATGCTACGGTTAAAGATGTAATAATTATAGGTAGCCGAAGTAAGGATATTTATATCATTAAGGTAGAATTAGAAAGTGCAATAAAATGTTTGTCAAGTTTTAAGAACGATACTTAGTTATGGCATCAAAGACTATGTCATGTTAGCATAGACCTACTTGAAAAGAGTTTCAAAAATTGCTTTGTTAAAGATTTGTCTAATTTGAAATTTGATAAAGACAAAATATGTGGTGTGTGTCAATTTGAAAAACATGTAAAGAGCTCTATGAAATCAAAGCAATATTCTTCAACTACTAGACCTTTACAACTTCTCCACATGGATTTTTAAATCATCTAGAATTGCAAATTTAAGTGGCAAACATTTGCCTTAATCATTATTGATGACTTTTATTGATTTACCCGGGTCCTATTTTTGAACCTTTGAATGTATTCAAACATGGTTTTTGTAAAAATGTTCAAAATGAAAAAGGGTACACTATTACTATCACTATGAGTAACATGGTAAAGAATTTGACAATATTTCATTTCATAATTTTTGTAAAACTAATGGTTATGAACATAATGTCTTGGGTCCTAAATCTTCTCAACAAAATTGTGTAGTAGAAATGAAGAATCGAATAATGCAAAAATTGGTCATGACTATGCAAAATGAAAATAGTTTACCAAAATATTTGTGGCCAAAGCTTTAACACCACTTGCTATATTGTAAATAGTATTTTTAAAGTATTTAGTTGTAAAGTATTTGAATTTTGGAAAACGATTTTCCAATATTTGTTATTTTAGAGTATTTGGTAAATGTTTTATCTTCAACACAAAAGAAAACTTGGAAAATTTTAATTCAAAATTCAATATTGATATTTTTCTTAGATATTTATATAAGGGTCCATTTGATTGCAAATATGAAATTTGGGTGGAAAGAAAATGAATTACATAGAATTGAATTGCCTAGAATTTGTTTTATTGGGAATTGTAATGAATTGTATTTGATCGTTATAATTTTTCACCGAAAAAATGTTGAAAGTTTGGTGTCTATTTGACTTTATTTTTCATGGAAGTTGTCCATTAAACTGATAGTTTTTTACCATTGGGTCTAAAATTTGTTCCAATTGCCAGAGAGAGAGAAAGTAGCCTGGAAAACCAAGAATTAGGTGGAAAATGAGGTAACGGTAGAAAATGAATTATATGGAAAATTTAGCCTACTAAACAGCCTAAAAGGTGGAAAATGGAAAACAAATTCTAACTTCCCTAAAAAAATTCGAGCTATCAAACAGGCCCTAATAGCAAGGCTTATAGAGTCTTTAACGAAAGAATTTAGTCATTGAAGAATCCATGCATGTAATATTTGATGAAATTAATCCTCTTGATCAAGAGAAATGTATTGATAATGACATAGGTTTGGAGATTCATTTTGAGCAAATGAACATCCAAAATTAAAATAAGGAAGATCCTAAAAATCTTGAAGATCAATATAAGGAAGAAGCAAATGTGCAACAAGATGAAATAGAATTTCTCAAAGTACAAAGAGATCCATCTCTACCTAAGGAATGTAGATTTGTTCCTTCTCATCTAAAAGAACTCATCATTGGTGATCCATCCAAATGTGTAAGTACTAGAGCTTCTACTAGTAATCATTTTAATAATTGTTCCTTTATTTCATAAATTGAACCAAACAATTTCAAAGAAGTCAAGTTTGATGAATTTTGGATTCTTGGTGCTAGACCAAATAATCAAACTGTTATTGAAACAAAATGGAGTTTTAGAAATAAACGAGATGAAAATGAGATTATTGTGTGTAACAATGCTAAATTAATGGTCCAATTTTACAATCAAGAAGATGACATAGATTATGAAGAAACATTTGCACCGATTGTTAGATTAGAATCCATTCGTATACTTCTTTATTTTACTTATTATAAAAGTTTTACTCTTTATCAAATGGATGTCAAAATTGCACTTCTAAATGGTTTTATTCAAGAAGAAGTATTTGTAGACAGAGGACTTAAGTTTTCAAAGTTAGATCGGGATTGTAGACGGACATGCGGGATGTTGTGATTTCATTTTTTAAAATGCAACTAAACCTGACTTTCTCACAATTTTCTCTCATTTCTCCTCTTCACCTTCCCAACTCCACCCCAAATCTCATTAAATTCGCCATCAATCTTCAAAATCTTCACTAGATTTCAAAACTTGATCACTTGCTCTCCAACTCTCTCAAAACCCCTAATTTTTATCCATTAAAACCTCAAAATCTTACCCTCTAGCGAAAGTCTGAATGCTACTAGTCCACTCTCTTCCAACAACGTTTCAACCAATGCCAAGGGTAAAGATGTCGGGTAAGAGACCAAAAAGGATCGAGAGGCTGTCAACTTCTTCCAAGAATGTAGAACTCATTGTGCTAGATAACTCTTTTGACATTTGCCCTATTCTCATCGGTAAAAATGTCAATTTTTCTTCCTTTTACCGTTGAAGCTCTTCAAGGAATTCTTTTTTTTAGCATGGGTTGGTTGTCAATTACTACTCTAGAAGAACATGCATATCCAAACCTTATGAAAGAATTTTACAAAACTATGACTTTCCATCCAAGTGTGGATAGTATTACGTGTTTACTCAAGAGCAAATGAATCAAAATCATTAAAACACTCCGTCAAACTTTACTTGAGCTTGCAGAGTGTGAAAATCAAAATTTTTGCTATATGGATCATCCAAATCTTGAGGGTTATAATCTAACTGAGGCATGTCGTAGAGTCACCAATAAAATTTCCAACATCCTATCAAACTTAGTGCAAACCAACTCTCTCTATCACGCAAAGTTTTTCATAACATCATTGCCCATGTAATTCTTCCTAGGAAAGGTCACCGCGATGAGGGTACTCATTTTTGGTCTTTTCATTCTTGATTCTTTCTTCGTTGGGCGTAAATCAGACTTTCCATCTATCATCATTTGTCAAATGAAATCATTCATTCCACCACTTGCATCAAGGCCTTACCCTTCGACATGCTTCTCATCAAGACTTTTAAACATTTTGAGGTATCTTTGAATNTAATTCTTCCTAGGAAAGGTCACCGCGATGAGGGTACTCATTTTTGGTCTTTTCATTCTTGATTCTTTCTTCGTTGGGCGTAAATCAGACTTTCCATCTATCATCATTTGTCAAATGAAATCATTCATTCCACCACTTGCATCAAGGCCTTACCCTTCGACATGCTTCTCATCAAGACTTTTAAACATTTTGAGGTATCTTTGAATGGCGAAGTTTCTATTTTACTCCATCCTATTGATAATCAATATCCAAACTCTTAAAAGAATGAAAATTGTCAAGGAGCAAGGCAATGGGTGGCCCGAACCAAGGGTTTTGATATGGAGTCGGGTTCATCGACTCTATCTTTTGAAGGGGATGGAGATGCAGTTGGTGATGATCACAACGATGATGATACGCCATCGTTCTTAGCCCTCCTCATGACCTCTCGGGCTCGAGTGTTAATTCTTCTACCTCCAAATTTACATTAACCGAGGATCACTACACTCTCTTGAATGGGCGTTTCGACTCTCTTACCACCTCCATCGGATGGACTCATATACTTCACCAAGTGCTTGCTCAACAAAACACACTCAATGCTCGATAAAACACAATCAATACCCGTTTCGACTCACTCTTTCATCCCTCGCCGCCTCCGGTGTTCTAGATGCTATTTACATTTTTTATTATGTATTATGGAACCATTTTATGGTCCTTAAACTCTGTTATGCTTTTTGACATTTCATCATTTATGTTTTGAGCATTTTGCTGTGAATGTGATGTCTCATCTCTTGTTTTTACATATATTTGGCATTATGTGTTTAATTAAGGGGGAATATTATTATTTCCTATTGTTGTTTTAAATTTTTTTATCATATATGCCGCACTCTCGCTCTTCTATGCGCTATCTTTTTGCTTATGCTAAAAGGAAAAAAATAAAGTGAGTTTATATGCTTTAAATGATAATGAGTGAGATGATAAATGATATGCCTTGAATGATCAATGACATACTTTGAATCTTCTATATGCATTGAATGAATAATTATTGGTTTGTAAAAAATATGGGGAATATATGGTACCCATGTTAAATGTGAGATTTTTATTTCT
This sequence comes from Fraxinus sp. D2006-0159, assembly GCA_903798375.1. Taxonomy (NCBI): domain Eukaryota; kingdom Viridiplantae; phylum Streptophyta; class Magnoliopsida; order Lamiales; family Oleaceae; genus Fraxinus; species Fraxinus sp. D2006-0159. Next base: position 8,836 of record CAIGRQ010079583.1, read on the forward strand.
TATTAATTGTTGATATTACTTTGTAAATCATCTTGTTTTCATAATAAAAAAGAGAGAAATTGTTGACATATGGTTGACTTTAACCTTATAGTTTTGCTCGTAACAAATAAGTTAGTCTCGTTTTCTAACAATTGAATTTAAATGATTATAGTATTTAGAGCATTAAATGATAAATCGATCGATTGTCATCAAAAGAACAAAATCATGACTATCACATTACAAATCAAACTCATAAAGAAGGTTAAAATCGAAGTGAAGCATTCAAATCAAATCCATCAAGACAAGAGCTTAAGAAAAGATCATAGACTAGAATTTTTGTTGTAAAACTACTAATACTTTGATCTGTATCAATGGATGATTAAAACTCAAAAATAATTTTATGCACGAAAATACATTTTGATTATCACTTGTATAAAATGTTTTGATCAAATATAAAATTGATTTTCAAATTGATATTTGAACTTAGATTATATTTTTAAAAATATCACTTATCTTAAAAAAATAGTTGAAAACATTTTCTACAAGTCTAAATTTTTTAAAAAATTCAACTCGAATCAAACAAAGCCAAAACCAGGAAGCTGGGTGGAAGGTAGACGATTGGCTAGACCAGGCGGACATCTAGTGCTTCTGCTTTCTGATGTCTAACGACTATTTTGACCTTTCGAACTTGAGACAAACGTTCGGATCCACATTAAAGAGATGATTCCCTCTTTGTCCCTTATAAATAGATTCTGCTTTTGCATTCATTGTAAGGATCTTTAAGTGCATTAAAGAGATAAATATTTGAGTTGGAAGCATTGTAAAGGCTTTATTTGCACCATAATTCAATCAATATAGTGAAAAAGGCTTTGCTTATGAGTGGGAGCATGGTAACTGAAGATATAGATCATTGATTTGGATCAAACTCTCACAATTATATCGTTTGCACACTCTCTTTCCTTTCACTTACTATTATTTTGCTTACACTTCGATTGATCTATTTGTTCATAACTTGCTTAATATAAGATCAAATTTCGAAAAACTTTCAAAAACTAATTCACCTGCCTATTCGTCAGTCATTCTTGGGCTATCATACAATTGGATAGCTTTTTCGATATGACCCGCAACTCATACACTGGAGATATTGAAAAAGAGAAGCATTTGGATAGCTATTGATGCAATAAATTTGGATCTGGACACTAAAGTGAACTACTAGAAGCTCAATTTGCATCTCGTGAGGAATACCAATTTTGTTATTTGAACGCTTTACTTTATATTTCGGTGTTTATGGCCTATCAAAGTCCGACCGAAGAAAAAAAAACAAAACAGAAAAATAGAACGATAAAAACAAAAATGTCAAATACCAATTACAATTCATATAACAACTCATACACCTATAACACGTCTTCGAGTCATTACCATGATCATGTGACCCTTCCACTTATCAACACAATTATCTTCTATCTAGGAACTTTCTTGGGTATGTTACATTCTCCTAGACAAGTTGCATTCCAACTATAGGATTTTTATGGTCTCATTAGACCAGACTCATTTCTTGATTAGGTCAATACTGTAGGAAAAAAAAAAATTGACTTTTACAATTTGAGTGACCCTATCGTCTTTGTGATGCTATTGTGGAACTTGTCAAATCTGATAGGTATTATTGGAAGTCATTTTTGCGTGTCATTAATCACCTAGTTGAGATGAAACAATTAATAAGTAATAATACGTCCCTAAGTACCATCGAACTCAATTACTAGATCAGTTCTTATGTCGCAGTAACACGAAGAAAAGTGTTGATTCGCATGACTTTTTGAAAGATTTTTTTTTTTTTTTTTTAATTTTAAAAAAGAAGAGAAAGAAAGTGAAGTTTTTTCTTAAGTTCATACTCGGTGTTTGGTTTCGGGTCATTGCTAGAGAAAGCCAATTTTGCTAGGCAAGGTACATCCACTGTTCGGAAATATCTAACTAACTTCAAAGAGTAACTACAGAGTTGTGATATTTATGAAACTCCCCACATTATAGCATTAGGTTCTCTAAATCTTCAAATCATACTTCATGACATTGACAGGCCAACCTGTGGGACATATCACTTCTTCTTTGTTGAGCATGTCTTAAACTAGGTTTATCTCTAATTTTCGATAATATCTCTGGAAAACATACTAATAACCTACATAGGTTAAAAATTATGAGTTATACATGCAATAGATGTCATACTTTGCATCAAGTACCAAATTAAACTTGTCATATTTTATCAATTTTCATGTCAACTAATAATTGAACTTCCTCATAGAGGTCTATCCAGTTCAGACTGACCCACCCGCTTTGGATTCTGTAAAACAAAAATTTGACTCTCCAACGTGTTTAACGTCAAGAGACTGGAATGTAAAAGGTATAAGGATAATTACATAATATTTCCAATAAAATTTTTGCTCATTTTTCTCACTTATGTTGTCAATTTTTTCGTCACATTCTCATTTGCCTCTCATATTTTTAAATAATCAAAAGTATTAATAAACACAAAAGCATGACAAAATATTTGAACAAAAATAGTCATCAACTATAAGATCTGCTAATTTAAATGAATGTTAAAGTTTAAAAAGCGATAAAAAGTTGGAGACATAAATGTTAAAATGAGAAAAAAAAAAACGGAAGACTCATTGCAATTAAAACGTGTGCAAATAATAAAAATTGTGTTCTCAATATGTCTATCCAACTTAAGATCAGGGATGACACGACCCCGCCTTGAGTCTCCCTAGTGGACCCTGACGTGGCTTGCGCCGATGATGAATTCCAGCTAGATGCTGGACCCACCACCAAGGCTACATAGACTATTTTATGACTGATAGACTAATCAAGGACTACAATATTTTTAC
>CAIGRQ010079664.1:0-13089 GCA_903798375.1 Fraxinus sp. D2006-0159
TGGGACTTCTTTTACTCCCAACAATGTCATTGCAAGATGTTGCTTTATTTGAGAACATCAAATTTTGAAATTCGAGTGCTTGTTTGTGTTGAAATTTCATGAAACTTTAGAACTTGAAAACTTAAATTTATTTATTGTCAAGATCCTCCATGTGAAATCACCAAGAGATTTATTAAATGCAGAACATACCTTAATATATTGGGAATGATGCTTTAATATCGAATCTTGATTCCAGATCTTAAATATTGATTATGGGCTCTTTTGGTTATTGAGTTCTTGATCTTGATTTTGGCTTCTTGCTCCATAATCTTAATTGTCTTACTTCAATTTAATTACCATAGTCTTTTTTCTTGATTCTTAATTGTGGGTTTTGAATCTTCTTCTTCAATATGCTTTCTCTTGTATTCTTGTGTTGATGTGATGATACAAAAAATGAGAATCACATATGAATTGGGAAGCATAACCCTATTAATAGTTTCCATATGTATTTGGTACATCGTCAAATATAATTCTAATGAATTTGATCTTTACAAATATAATCTGGTACATGCTTTATTTATATGTCATAAACCCAACAATTTAATTATTTATTAGATCATTTTAATTTCAACTTTAAGATAGCATTATACACAATTAATTACATATATAGGCCCACATGACAAATTAATAAACTCAACAATCTTCTACTTGGGCCACATATGTTACTTTATAAATGTGTATAACCTTATGATTTCAAAACTTTTGCTATCATAAACAAAAGTATTTTCAAACAATCTCGTCCATTGATTATATCAATATATGATCAAAGCAGTCTTTGTTACAAATATTATAACTAAACTATTAATGGTCACATGTATCAACACAATCAAATGACATATATCAAGTATGGATGTGTAGCATGAAAATTACATGCAATGTGATCCAAATATGTTTATTTCAAACTAGTTCTACCTCATTATTTAATGAGATCAACCATAAACTTTAATCAGGGTGGAATTGAACTTAATACTTTATTTCTACAATAAATCGAATATCCATGGATAAAAAATATGTGTCTTAAACAAACAATATCTGAATACAAACTCCTACTAAACTGATATATCATCAAAAGATGCAACATCCATTTGAGCATTATGCTCATGAAAGACCTAGGGTGATAGCCCATTAGTAAGCGAAATGGCAATTATAGAGTTTGTCCTAATACATTCCATAGAAACTTGAACACTTTGAATTCTTACAATGACAACAGGAACCTAATGTCTATAAATTTTGACATCATCAGGCTCATGTTGGAATACAAGACTACTATTGTCACAGAATAACTCAAGTAGTCTTTCAAATCCATCCAAAAATATGCAATGATTTTCTTAAATGTGATCATGTAATCCTTAGTTCTCTGTAAATACCTAATAACCTAATTGGATGCTTTTCAAATATCCATTCCAGAGTTACTTCAATATTTGCCTAGTATTTAAACAATGAATGCCATGTCCAAACGTATGCAAAACTTAGTATACTTTAAACTCCCAACTACTGAAACATAGGGAATTTTCTGTATTTTCATTTCTTTAACTTTATTCTTGGGCCATTAATTCAGATTAAACTTGTCTCCTTTAACAATAAGGATATTAAATGGTTTACATACCTGCATCCCAAATCTCTTAAGAATTTTATCGATAAAATTCGATAAAATTCTTTTGTGATAATCCAAAAAATACCCGAAGAACGATTTGTGTCTGTATCCCCAATATAAAAGAGGTGTGACCAAGATTTTTCATTTCAAAATTCAATGACAGAGATCTCTTAGTTTTTGTGCAATAAGCATATATCATTACAGGTAAGTAGTATGTCATCGACATGTAATACCAAAAATATTTGTACTCCCATTGAACTCGTGATATACACAATCATCAATTTAATTGATCTCAAAATCAAACGAGATAGTTATTTGATGAAATTTGTGATACGATGACGGGAAACTAGCTTAAGTCCATATATGAGTTTCTTTAATTTTGTAAATCATCTAATATAGTTTAATATTAAAATGTGTCATGAATATCATAATAGTCCTAAAAGAGTTTTTCACAAAAATCGGAGAGAAAATCTCTTTAATGTCAATATCTTCCTTTTGAGTAAAATCAGTTGCAACAAGACGAGTATTATATCTCTCCACGTCAACATTCAAAGCCCTCTTGGTTTTAAACATCCATTTCCAACCAATGGACTTCGCACCTTTAGGCAATTGATGAGTTCCCAAACGTCATTGTCTTTCACGGATTTTATCTTCATGACATCAATCTACTCTTGAGAATAATTCATTTGTATTGCTTGATAAAAGTTGATTGATCAGATCTTCTTCCATCAATCCATGACATTCTTATTTTCTTTGAGAAAGATTATAAAGTCATCTGAAATTTTCCGTTCTCTTTTTTTATAGTAGATTTCCTTAATAACATTTGTTTTGAGGTTATTGAGTTTGTTATTCTGAAACAACCTTTTAATTGTGTATAAGGTTTTTGTAATATTTTTTTGATTCTAAACTGCTTCTTGAACAAGATTTGAAGTTGCTCTTATTCTTGATCATTGTCAATTGTAACACAAGAAATATATACATATTATTTCTCGAAAACAAAATCCTTAACCTTATAACTTTATCTTCCTTGCAAACCCTACATCCTCAAAGAATTGGACATTTTCCATTTCAAGAATTGACCTAATAGTAGTATCTTTAAAAATTTTTAACCTCCTGATCTTTCAAAGTATCTAATAAATTAGCAACTAGCAACTCTGGAGTCTAGTTTGTTTTTAGATAGCCTATAAGGCCTTACCTCAACTGGACAACCTCAAACGTACAAGTGCTTCAAATTAGGCTTCTTGCTTGTCCAAAGCTCATAAGAGGTTTTGACAGTTGCTTTACTTGGAGATTTATTGAGAATTTAAGCTGTAGTGTTTAGTGTTTCATCCTAGAGAGATTCTGTTGTATTGTAGGACGATTTCACATTCCTCTAAAAATTTTGCAAAAGGTACCAGACGTTGTTTTCCTGATCTGTTATATCTGTCATAGTATTGATCACTATGGTAAAATCTGATTTGTTTAATTCTTTTACTGAGTTAATTTTCAACATCAGTCTTATGAGCCTTGAACTTGTTCGATAATTAAGATTCCATATGAATTAGATATAAGTAGCCATAATGAGAAAAATAGTCTATGAACGTAATAAATGATTGTTGACAATTTTAAGAGGTCGAAGGAAATTACCCACAAATTCCGTATGAATTAATTCTAAGACGTTCAAAATTCTATTGACACATGATGTCCTTATTTCATTTATTTTCCCTTAATGCAATTATCACAAACATTAAAGTCTGTAAAATCAGGGGGATCAAGAATTCCTTCAGACACAAGCTATTCATTTCTCTTTTGAGAGATGTGACCGATCGCTTGTGCCAAAATAAATTGAAATTCTCATTGGTTAATTTATGTTTAATACCACATGAATTCACACGCAATGTTTCTTTACAAGAAACAATCATATTAAGCAAACATAAGTTATCATAATCGGATAAAGAACGGGTACCCACAATATTTAAATTACGAAAAAGATCAAATTGACTATTTACAATTGAACAAGAGTAATCAAATTTATCCAACATAAAAATAGAACCTAAAAGTTAATGTAGCCTCAACCTTAGCTCATAAACATTCTTTAATAATAACCTAAAAGTTCATGTAGCATCAACCTTAACTGATTTGTCATCGCCCCCACATAGATGAATTTTTCAATATCAATTGGTTTTAGGTTGTTCAAGCAACCTCACATATACACGCTTATTTGAATAGCGACACCAAAATTAATTCACTAAGTGTGTCTAGGTATTGAAACTAAATTAACCTTAAAACAAACAAAAGTGAGAAGTTTACTTTTCCACGCCAAGTGTGGTATTTAGTACAATCTCTCTTCACGTATCCCAGATTTTCATAAATATAACAGCCGATTTATCATTTTCAGTTTGCTTTTTATTTTGAACCAAATTGGATGTAGGTTTTTTATTTTTATAACTTGTCTTTAGATGTACTTGCCAAGTGAGTACTTCTAGTTCTCTCTTACTTTAGTCTTTCTTCTTCTTGCACACAATATGAAATGAGTTCATCAAGAGTCCACTTTACCTTTTGACAGCTATAACTAACCTTAAATTAGTCAAATTATGCAGAATAGAAATCAAAACAAGAGCTAGTCATCAGACAGCTCAAACTTTAATGCATTTAGTTTTGAAACAAGATGAGACATCTCCATGATGTACTCCCTTATATTTTCTTTAGCTTTATACTTTAGTGAAATCAAGTTCTCCAAAAGCATACTAGTTTCAACCTTATCGCCTCTTGGAAGTGTTTTTCTCAATTTCTTTAAGAAATTCTTTGAAGGTAGTTACCCTATCGGACACAGCATCCTGAAAGTTGCTGGAATTCGCGCTTCATAATCATAAGACTTATGCAGTTTGAGCGATTCCACTTATCGGAGTTACTTTTTATTTGTGGAACTTTTATTCGTAAGAATAGTAGGTTGTTCAATCGTTAACGTAATGTCTAGATCCATGTCGCCAATAACAATACAAACATTCTCTTTTCAGCCCTTAACTTTATGATAATCTTATACACAATTAATTATATATGTAGACCCACATAATAAATTAATAAACCCAACTGTTTAAACTTCTAAACGGGTCAAATTGCTTGTTAAACTTTGGATATACGAGTGTATAATGTGGCATAGTGAATTGATTAGGAAATAGAGACATAATAATGAAGTTAGATGGTTCAATGCATGACAACAATTATTAGAGTTCTCAACCAGAGGCAGGCTTATTTCCTAACAATATAGATGCTCTCAAGTGGATACACAAACCCAACAAAGATTTCCAATATGCTTATCTCAGCAAATCTTCAACTGTGTGTGTTTGTGTGTGAAAAGGAAAAAAAAAAGTAAAAAAAGAAAATGGGTTTTGTGTAAATTAATGAATGAAGTGGAAAGGATTGGTGGAAAGGGACAAGCAAGTCTTTTCAGGAAAACGGCTATTGGCAAGTGTGCTTAAAGACATGTTAGTCGTGCCCAAAAATAATCAATTGTTTTCCAAAAAATATAACAAAAATTGACATTAAGAATCAAGCGTGGAACATAAAATAATTAGAATATCCACGTAATGAGATGGTGGTGGTGGGGGTCCGTTTGTGAAAGTTGAAACCGAAGACAAAATAATATTTTTACAAAATATAATCTACACTAAAGCAACGATTGAATATTGGAAAACTTTAAGGGAAATAACAAGATGATTCAAAGTGTTAGGACTTAAAACTTCAACGTAATTTTTCACTTTAATTTCGCTTGTTAAGCATTAACAATAGATGATAATTGTATCTGGTCAATTTCTCTAGTTAAGTGATAACCTGTCTCAAACAAAATCAATTATACTTAACTAAGCACTTGTTTGGTTGTGATTATAATCCAATTAAAATTGAAAATTTAGTTGTTATTGGGTCCCACTCGTCTAATAAAAGTCAACAATAATGACTAGTTTCTCAATTTTAATCCGATTTTAATCTCTACCGAACACGTCTTAAATAAATTCTCTATATCTAAATGCATTCAATCATCAAGAAATCTAACGACCACATAAATTATAGAAGCGTGTCTCTATCTTCTATACAAAATTTCCGATTTTTATTAAATTGGTCTAAATAAGCAAATCCCCTCTTAGTGTCATTGTCGTTCTCAAACTAATCAATTATTGACCATATAACCAAAGAATTAAGAATGGCAATAAAAATGATACAAAAAGTCATCGTTAGAGTTAAAACTTGATAATCAAAATCATATGTTCAAACTAAGTTACATCGTTTGCCCTAACAAAATTTTAGCCACGAATCATCTTTTAAGAACACAAATGGTAAATCGAAGACGTCGCCACGCTTTGAGAGTTAAAGAAAAAATGTATAAAATTATTTTATTAAAAGAATATGTGGTTGAAAATGAATTTGGAGAAAAATATATTATTGAAAAATGGGGTTCAAACGAGGTCTTAATCAAAATGTGAATTTAATTAGTAAGAATTAATATAGTTTGGTTCGACAATAAATTGAATTTTGGAGTTAGAACCAGATATTTGAGTTAGTATTGGTATATATGGACAATATTTTCACAATCAAATTATGATGCACATTGATGCACGCCAAGCACCTAACTCCAAACAATACGTGAATGCATATATTATATGTATGGGATAAAATACAATAATATATTGCAAAGTGTTGGGAACTAGTTTCAACTTTAAGGATAAAGTTATCCACATTTTGACCCAAATCTTACTTCAAAAGTATCACAAAATCTTGATTTCTACATCAAAAGACGAAAGCAAAATCTAAAAGGTTTGTATTTGGATAAGTAAGAGGGACAAAGCAAAGAATATGTATAATTGATTAAGTAGAACCCTCTAGCCATAATCTTGATTTGGACCCCACAAATTCACTTTTAATCACATCCCACCTCAACAACATCATTTAACCCTAACCCACTATTGTCCCGCCAATGGAGTTCTTGCAATGTGTCCGGATTATCCATTTGCATGTTGTCATGTATGCAAGACATATAATTAATAAGATATCATACCAACGTATATTACGACAAAAATTCTTACCTCATATTATTTTGCACGATTTCATCATTACTCCACTAATGTGGCTCAATGTGGCGTTTTAATATTTTCGGATGAAGCACGATATATATCTCATTGTCAAATTTACAAAACCATTATTCCCGCACTTATATCCGAAGTAAAATCATCCAATTCAATGTGGCCCTCAAAAAACACCATGTAAATTCCCAAGCAAATACATATCAAGCACTATGTAACCTACCTCCAAGACAAGCAAGGCCCTCCATCACTAATGAAGACTTGCATTTTGCAAACACAAAGTCCCCACTAGGTCACACATAAGGTGACTAGGGTTTAAGTTATATACTTACAAGTGACTTTAGCCGCCATACATATTTGCACGCACACAAATATATGTATACACGTGGAAATATTTACCAAAAAGAAATGTATTTTGTACATAATTTTAGCACTAAAAGAAGTATATGTGTGAGTGCTTCTTACCATGCGCACAATTTTTTTCATGTGGGGGTGCCCACCATTAATTCTTGGAGTTTTTTCACTAAAGGAAAGTTTGAAACGTGACATTTTTTAAGCAATTTCACTTTCCTATGTTTACATGACAATAATAATTAGAGTCCTTGTTTAATTACGATAGACACTTATAAAGTTTGCCACAAAGATGTAAAAATTTGATCATGTTAGGAGCTTTGGGTAAATTGTACCTTTTTCTACATTTATGCAATCTCTATAAATTATCAATTAATATCTTTTTAATAAATATGACCTTTGTATGCCCGTTTTGATTTATCATTCTAAAATTTTATTTATGTTATCGATAATAGAGAATATACGATATATAAGGAAGAATTGAGAAAATCTCAAATTCTATTCATGAACAAGATCATCGATTTTGTTTTTGAAAAAAAAAAAAGAAGAGAAATTCCAACTAATCCTTTAAATCTAAGCAAAATCTAGAAAAATCTAATCAAATAAAACTGATAATATATAATATATTAAGAATTATATCAAGCGAGAATATTTTTTGAACGATTTTAACCCTACTATAATTCAATTATTTCAATAATACCTTACTTTTTATTTTTCAATATATATTTAATTTATTTAATCATTTAATAGATTCATTTCACTTGTATGCTTTTATTAACGTATGAATTCTCTATTATTAATTCTCAATTGATTAACATTCACATTTATTTAATTAATACTCAAGTTCATTTATGCATTTCAGTGTTATTAATTCTAATTATAAGTTAATTAGAATTTTACATTTAAGAATGAATTTCATTATTCACGTCTATGCTAATTAACATCCAAATTTACTTAATTGGAGATTAAATAAATGATTTAACATTAATTGTCACGTATATACTCCCTGACATTAATTCTAAATTAATTAAATTTCACGCTATTCAAATATTTCTTTTACACTTATAAAATATTTCATAATAACGTGTAGTGTACATTCAATGTTGAGTGCACGCTCAACGTTGACTAGTTTTATTATAAGTAATTAGGGTTTTATTTTATTTCTTTAATTATTTTCCTACTTCAATTAGGTTGCTAGAAACTCTATATAAATTATAAAGAGGATTTATGCATACTTTATTATTGAATAAATTGATAATTCCTCCCTCGAATTTCTCCCTATTTTATCTCATTTCTTCTCACCTATTTTTTCCCCCTTCTATAATTCTAGTTTTTTGTTCATCGCATCCTATGTCACTTGTCTTCATTGCTTTTGGTTTTTTACTAGCAGATGCAGTGTTTACAGGTCCTGATCATGTATCAAAATTTCCGACAGCATAACTGTTTGGTCTTTATTATGTGTTTTACAGTTCTACATGGTAAAGTGATGCACCAGGTGGGTATAGAAGTTGTAGGAGTGGGAGCATTGAAACTTACAGGATACCTCAGGGACTTAATGGAACAGAAGAATATCCACGTTGGATCACTTTACACAGTGCGCACGTTGAAAGAGGTAAAATGTGAAGTGCCTCTCTCCTTTTGCAGACTGAATTTAAGTCTGCATTTACCATGCCCTTTGTTTTTGGGTTTTCATTTTGTTGAACCACTTGATGTACAAATATGCCCTGGTAGAGAGGACCTCACAAATATCATGTTAATATTGTCTTCAACATGTCCCCTCATGTTTGGTTTGGTGAGGTTTATTTTTTCCTATCAAATGATGACATATGCGCAATTTTATTAAATGGGTGATAGCAAGACTTGAACTATGTACTTGGCCTGCTCTAGTACTTTGTTGAACTGCTTGATCTAAAAGCTTAAGTTGTTTAGAGGGTCCCTTATATATCATTTATTTTCTATTGGCTGGGAATCTTGGTTGCCAACAGTGTGGTTTCATGTGTCTACTCAGGTAATTGTGTGCTACTAATTCTTTCTGTGTAACCCCTCTTATGCATGAAGAGTAAGGATCAATATGCTTTGAGGTATGCGCGTGAGTGGGTGGACTGATTCTCAGAGATGTTTGAGTAGAATTCACTTTTTCCAACTTCGTGTTCACCTTGATTTTGAGATTTCTCATAGAAATAATTGCATTATGATGTATAACTTGTTAAACGTATTTGCAGAACTTGTGTTATGTTGCTCTTAATTATGAAGCCGAACTCTCTAAAGATACAGAAGCATCGTGTCGAGTTGCATCAGAAGGTTGGTTTACACTCTCAAAGGAGCGCTTTCAAACAGGGGAGGTTTTATTCCAGCCTCGCATGGCAGGAGTGTATGTACATGTCTCTTTATTCTGGCTACTTATAAATTTGGTGAAGCAGTCTCCTATAGACTATAGTGTCAGTTCCTTTAGATATATTTTAAAAACAAGATGGTGGTTTATTTATTCATCTATTTTCTATTAAGATTTTTATCAAAGCAAGCTTGATCCATGAGCCATAATAATGGGGAAATGCCATTCATCTTTTAATGAAGTATATACTTTTGTGGCTCAATTGCTCTAGATAATCTTTTTTGCTTACGGTATTAGGTGGAGATTCATCTCCATGCTTCAATAACTTTTGCGGATTTTGTAAATTTATAAACTCCCAAACAACAATGAATGTTGGTTAATGTGAATGGATGAACTCCATTGGACAATACTCATAATTTTTTATTCACTTCATGCATTATAGCTACATTTTTTTTTCTCTTCTTTATTTTCCCCTTTCTTATAATTAATAATTAAGTTGTATATCGTGGTCTTTTTACAGGCAGGCGCTGGGTATACATCAAGCCGTGGCACTTTGCATGGATTGCTGCCATGATGCTGAATTGACAGCGGTGGATAGTTGGTATAAAACTGTAATATTGGCTGGGGGCAGTGCATGTTTGCCTGGATTAGCAGGTCAAAGTCATTCCTTTAACTCCTTTTGTTGGGATCTAGTAAAGGAATTAAATCTCATTAGAATAATATATATATGCATTTTGAGAGGGAATAATTACAAACAATAATTTAGATTGAAGTTGATAATGTCATTTATTATTTTTCCAGAAAGATTAGAGAAAGAGCTATATGGACTTCTCCCAGCATCTATCTCTAGTGGAATCAGAGTGAATCCACCTCCATATGGTGTAGATTCGGCATGGTTTGGAGCAAAGCTTATTAGCAATGTATGCTTCTGCAAACTATTATTGAATACTGCTATTAGTTTTGATCCATATTGCAGCAGTGCACGAATTCGTGCATCAATGGACATAATGATTTTATCCTTTATTTTCTCGTGAACTTAGCCATTGATCATCAGGTTATAAAGTATTACTTATCGAATACAAGTAACAAAGATAATGATCCTACTCTTTTGAGAATAACACTTTGAGAAACTGGATGCAGTTAAGCACCTTTCCTGGATCTTGGTGCATGACGAAAAAGCAATATAGACATTGGACCAGACGCAGGCTAATCTGGTGAAAAATTCAATATGCTTCGGTAGAAAATGAGGTTTCAAAAGCTGGAGATTGGAATTTCGGTGTCAGGTGTATATTTTCTCAATTAGGACATCAATCTCGTTTAGTCTTGAATTGTATACAACCAAGAATCATGGTTCCTTTTCCATAGATTTATGGCTTCATAAGCGCTTGTTCTCTGTAAATTTGAGGGTATCTGCAGATGAGAATTGTAAATAATAACAAAAATAAATGCAGTATGCATATGGGTTTTGCCCATAAGCTGCCGCCCCTTTTCATTAAGCTTTACCTTTTTTATACTACTACTACACATGGGATTGTAGGCAGCAGCCCGTTCAATACGGAAGATGACTAAATCCCACAAATGTTAAGCTCTTCAATAAGCTTTTTCACGATCAAGTATCAGAGGTGTGATAAACATCTTATAGGGCCTAAGAGATTGTGACGTGTGAGAGAAAAAGATCGGAAAAAGAGTTGGCCACCGCCATACGAAGTTTTCCTGTCAAACAAGTGCTCTTTCAAGTAACAACGGGCAATCCGAGAGCACTTGAACGAGGAATGACCTAGACAAACAAGTTTGCATTTGCTAGGCGATCTTACACGAAATCTTGACCACCAATCTCTAGCTGCTTCATCGTGGTAGCACGTATTTCCTGCAACATAACACAGGAACGGATCGATTATACAGGCTCAAAGTTTTAACAAATTGAAGTAAATATGCAGGATAATAATTACCCTTTGTTTGCTCAAGCTCAAGTTCAAGCTCACCGACTTCATCCTCGTAGATTGCTTAAGCATTTGATCCTTCTCTAATGGAATTTCAGCAGGCTTTTAATTTAGTTCTTCCAACACAGAATTTCCAATCTCTGGAGACGCTGGTCTTCACAAACAGCTTCAGTATTAGCTGGTGGATGACTGTCTAGTTTAGGTTCACCTCCCAATGCGTTAGATGGACAAGCATTCAAAAGGCACATCATGGATTAAGGCAAAAGGTTTGATCATGAAAGATATCAGTGTTCTTGCCATAAACGTGAAACTTTTCTTCACAATTTTCGCCTGGATAGTGTCAAACCAGCTCGTAACCGGACTACAGAGGAGACACAAGTGTATGAATCCTAGCCATAGCCACCATTCTTGTTCTCTGTGTGGATTGTCATTGGAGGCTGGACAATTGGACAAAAAGTATTGGAGTTCGTGAATCAGCAAAAGAGTGCAGAATTCATCAAGGTAAAATTCTATCACAGTTTTTATTTAAACATAAAGCGAATCCTTGTACGAATCCTAACAGAGACACAAGTGTATGAATCCTAAGAATGGAGGTGGAATTAGAGCCATACTTATGCCTAGATTAATTTACGTAAAGAAATGCTTCGATGGGTTTTCAATGTGATGCCACCAGGGCGTGAGAGAGAGAGCTAAAGAAAGATAAAACAATAATATAACTAACACAGAAAGCGTATGTTTTTTAGGCAGTGAAATGACTGACTAAAAATTTTCTTTTTCCTTGCTCGGAGTACCAACTATGTTTATCAACTGAAGTAAAATGATCATTGCATAACTGTAGTAGATTCTAGTATCTGGTGTTCTGGCCTGCGTCAGTTGAATTTTCACAAATCACGGACAAGAAAGCATGAACGCACCACTGGTAGAGCAATCAATGCACAGCAGCACAGGCACATAAAATTTAAGTGAGCATTAGTGAAGTTAAACCTATTAGTATTTGGTACAAAGGTCGGGTTAGTAGTGAAAGAAATATAGAGCATAGATGATTAATCAAGCTAAAAAAATACTACCTCCGATTCATAAAGATAAGCTTATTTCTATCTTCTAACACTGATTTAATTAGTTGAAAATATATTTTTTTTCTTACATTTTTTCGAATATACCCTTACATTAAAAAATATACATACTTTCAATAAAGAAAGAGACCTACAATTTGGAGCAGACGAAAAATGAAACTAATTAGTCTAGCTTTATGTGATGAAGGTAATACAAGGTATTTTTATTCCCAAATAACTTAAGAGCATGTTTTGAAAGTGTTTATAAATAATTTTTTGACGAGTGATGAATAAGTGAATATTACATGTAAATTTATCAAAGTATGTGAATAAAAATAAACATGAGTCATACATAGGCTTAATTATCTTTTAAATTTGAAGTAAAAATATTTAACTATTACTCATTTACTTATGAGTAAACTTTTTAAAATCAAGTCCTTGCTACATTACCAAACAAATTTGCTACCTTCTTTGACAGAATGTCGCCAGTTGTTATTTTTATTTTTATTTTTTAAAAGACATTTTGTACCAATCACTTGTTTCCACGCTTTCATCTGTCATCCAAGATGTCAAATTCATCTAACAAAACAGCATTATTCTTTTATAATTACCCAGCATGCTACTGTATTTGCTGACTTGTTTTTACCCTAAGAATATCTCCAAGAGACTCTTTAAACATGAAATGCTCTCTATTTTAAATAATCAACATTTAAAATCATGCTACAAG
>CAIGRQ010079686.1:0-16114 GCA_903798375.1 Fraxinus sp. D2006-0159
ATTGTATATGTCAAAAGAAACACTTTCCGGATTAATTTTGGAGGTTATGAGATGAAAAAGCTCGTTTCCTGAGTTGACGGAAAGATATTATTGGCGATGCACATAATAGGCACTACTAGAATCTTTTTATGGCACTTTCTTTCAAGCATGTTTGGCTCAGCTTAAAAGTCATACTTAAATTTTATTCAATTTTTGTTTCCAAATATGCATGCATAAGTTGGTTATTCTTTCTTATAAGTAAAATGGTCGATGCTGAATGAAATATAATCAATCCCAATAGGATATCCAATTAAGTAGAAAACCTCTTATTTTTTTCGCTATTTTCTAGATTGAGCAAAAAAGACACATGAATTACAGAATTTAATTCCAGATTTGATTATTGCATTTTGACACACTTCTACTGAAGTATTGTCTGTGTTTAAAATCCAGACCTGGTTTCTTTTAGCAGTTATCTTCTTGATGTTTGGTTCCTAACTAATGTGTAACTATGAGCTTTATCACTGTATGTTATGCCAGTCGTGAAAAGCCTCTTAACAAGATTTTATGATAAATTCTGATTCTTTTCACTATTTTCTAGATTTAGCCAAAAAAGACAAAGGGTTCATTTGCCATGTCTTTTACTTTCTGTAGAACAACTTTTGGAGGAAGTTACCTTAATTTTTGTTTAGAAACAAATTTTTAAAAGTGGTTCCTATTCTTAAAAATGACTCATATTCTAGAAGTGTTTTTAAAGAAAGTTACATCGGACAAGCTTCCTGTTAAAACACTTTTATAAAATTAGCCAAACAAGCCTAGAGATGACAAAAAAACTCGCCCCGCCCCACCTCGAATGGGGCGAAAAAAACCCCGCTCCGACGGGTTGGCCTTGGGTCGCGGGGCGGGGCGAGGGTGCCCCGCCCCGCCTAAAAAAAATAAAATAAAAATGAACATAATTTATTTTATTTTGGACATTATTTATTTTCATTGTTTGGTTTGGATATTGATGTAGTTATTTTAAGTATTGTTTGCTTTGGATTATAAAATTTTGAATTTGTATTTAATTGAAAATTTTTGGTTTAAAAAAAAAAAACTAAATGGGACATTAAATGGGGCAAGAATCCGCCCCGCCCCCGTGTGTAATCTCCTCAGATAGTTATCCATGTGTAATCTCCTNGGGGCATTAAACGGGGCAAAAATCCACCCCGCCCCGTCAAAGGCGGGGGGCGGGGCGGGGGTGCCCGCCCGGCCCCGTTGCCATCACTAAACAAGCCTAAAAATAGCTTTTGGTTTTCAAACTCTCCTTTTGATTTCTCAAAAGTCATGCCAAACGGGCACTAAAAATTACAGAATTTAATTCCAGATTCTTTTGTTGCATTTTGGCACATTTCTGCTCAAGTATTTTGTCTGTGTTTAAAATTCAGACCTGTTTTTTCTCAGCAGTTATCTTGTCGTTTGGTTCCTAATTAATTTGTAACTATGAGTTTCATCACAGTATGTTGTGCCAATCATGAGAAGCCTCTTAACAAGATTTTATGATAAATGCAGGTAGGAAGAAGAGTAGAAGAAATGCTTATGATCGATTCTTTGGTTTGTTGTAAAATACTTTATAGAAGCTCGATTAGGTTTTCTGTAATGAATACGTTGAATTGGCCCTTAATTTCCCCTCAACGTGTTCACTTTTCTTTTCTTAGAATCCTTAAATCCATGGGTATGTAAGAACATATTCAACTCGAAGATGTTATATGCAATATTGCAAAATCTATTGCTTTTTGCCAAATGAGCCTTCTTTTACTTGTTCTTCGTCCAAGTATTTGCTCGATTACGATCCAAGGTTGTGCTGTATTGTGAAGGTAAGAAAAGTATACATCAGAAACAAGAAAGTGGTGTTTGTGTAATGGAGAAAAGGGAGACAAAAAGGAGGCATTCAACTGATTAACAAGACTCCAAATCAAATACCATTCATAATATCAGAAGTATTATGCTATACATCAACTAAACCTGATTGTTAGTAGCACTAAGAATACATGAAAGAATATTAGAATGAGTGAAAACCCAAAAAGTTGCTTTTGTTCTTTGGTTCTTCTTACTCATCTCAAGTTTCTTTAACAAATTCCTCAGCAATTACTGCAAATTGCACAACACAGAAATGAATCATGACATATAACATGAAACTGGATAATAAAAGCAACCCTTAAACTAGGCAAACCACTCTACTACATGGGTGGCGTGAAGCGAAGAGTGTCAAAGTTAAAACATTCCCCGAGCGGATATATCAGTCACTGTAAAAGATTATAGCAGTAGCATTTTCACAGATTGCAATACTGAAATACAAGATCTAAAAGAGTACATGGACAACTGAAATTCAAAGAGCACATGGAGAACTGAAATTCAAATGACTTGAGCATGTCATGTTTGCCTAAGCTTAAAAAAATTATACAGTAAACGAGAAATTTGCAGCAGAGGTCCCAAACCTCCTAACCTTAGCACCTAATGAATGTGCACGAAAGGACCTCTGCATGGTTTCCGTTTAAAAGACCGTTGATTAAAAGTCATGTATTTGACCTTAGTTTTACCAATTTTAATAAGGACAAAATAGTCCATCCATATTTTTTCATTTAAAAAAATTAAAAGAAAATTAATAAAAGTAAAAATGGAAATATGCAATCTTCTCCCCACCGCCACCGTTATCCCAAACCCCACAGCCTCCTTCCGAGACCCAAAAAACCACCATCAATCACACTGGGGCAGGAGGTTTTATCCCCTCTGGTTTCGCGACTCAAACTCATGGGTTTAAGTCGCAAAAGGGCCCACTTAGTCAGAACCAGGTTTCCCACCCCATATCTTGATAAACCCCCAAGTTTTCCTACTAACCCTTGGAGATTTCACCCTGGTTTCCAGCCCCTAAGCTGCTGGTTTCGGTCAGAAACCAGGGGGAAAATTTCCCTGATGGTGGCGGTTGGCGAGGTTGGGTGGCCACTGTAGGCTGGCAATGGTGGGGGAAGATGAAACATTTTCATATTTTTTTTTTCTTTTCTTTTCTTTTAATTTTATCCTTTTTTCTTATTTTATAATTGTTTTAAGTAGGATTACGTGGATCAACCATTTTGCCATTAATTAAATTGGTCAAATGACGAAATTTGAAGCGGGACCCCTGCTGCAAATTTCCCTACGTAAATAAGTAAGGTTTTAACCTTCCAGAATCAGCATGTTACAGGGAAGATTTACTCTCAAATGAGTAACTTAAAGTAAGAAAAAAAGTAATTTATCTATACATATTTGCTTCTAAGCTCAGCCAAACATGCTTGCAGATAATAACAGAAATAATACTTCTATGACAAAAAGCCTAATTTGGTAAAAGAAATCAAAAGACATGCATGGATTCAGTAACAAACTTTCGCTTGTATCTAATCCCTTGTTCATCAATAAATTATCAACCAAAAAGGGAAATATCAATACCTTCAAATAGTTGAAATCCTGAACCACACTAACTCAACAAAACTTTTTACAGTAACTTCAATCCTACAAAGTAATTTCCCTGCAACAACATGATCACAAGAACAGCATGAAGTTAGACTAGACAGATGCTGACCAACTTGGTACAAAAATTCAAAAGAATTCAGTGTTAATCAAAATCCAACTGCAACTTTGCTGTAAAAAAGATAACATATTTGAGAATAATGATAAGAACAGGATCCCAGAAACTTTTGATTATGACTTGATGATTACTTACATGAATTGGAAAATAATCTGCACAGTACCACGGATATTTGGTAAAACAGCAATTATACCCTCATTTTGAATTTAAAAATAAAATAAAACAAAAGGAATTCATCTTCTTCTCCCCCACTTCCAACTGTCCAGTTCCTCGTCTCCTTATCACTCATTGTTACTCATGTTTCGAATCAAAGCACCCTTGCTTGCCCAGTTTTCAGCAGCACACAGAAAGGTGACAATGCCACCCCACACTATACTACACCCTTTGTTCCTCCCCACCACCAGAGGGTAACTGGAAGGGAATAAATTGACTCCTTCCAATTTGTCTCCTTTAAAATCACACTCAAAGACCCTAAAGCCACAATACGACTGGCTCCATAAAATGCTATATCATGTAGCCAGTGATATTGTGACCTTCAAATTGGTATTTTTGGGGATACAATTGGGGACTTCAAATCAGAATTGGTAGAATTTCAATTAAACTCCCAGCAGCTTTATCGCATTGTCCAACATTTGACCTCGCCAGACACCCGTAAAACCCCCTATCCCTAGAGTTTTATCTTGTTTCCTTAAGTAAATTTTGGCAAAATCAAGTAAACCGACTGATATTTTAAATTTACGTGAGGGAGGGCAAGGGAACCAGATGGTAGAGTGGCAGGGATGAAGCATGGGTGTGGGTAAGGGAGAACATTGGTTTTCCTTGCCTTTCAATTTACAATTGTTATTTAGGGAAAACTGACATATTTCTTACCATGTTACTCAATATACTCCCAAAGATTACATAGTGTGCAAGCCGTGTGATGTTTTAATGGACCTAATGGATGGAAACTGTCTGGGGATCCATTTAAAAAAATTGATACGGAAGTACATATTTACGCACCACTTCTTGTTCTTGGTCGGTAAGTGGTCAACCAGCGCTTGAATTGGTTGGGGACAATAGGTGTAAATTTCCCCCATGAAGTATACCAGGGCAGACAATATATTATCAATCAGGTTACTAGCTGCACTTGCACATTTTAAAGAGAAGAAGAGAGAAGTAACAATTCTGAAGATTAAGGGGATAATGGATAGAAAGCAGTACCATTAAAATTATTCAATCAATCACTGCCAAAATCTTCATAACTGAGCCCCTCTGATACAGTGTCCAGCCTCTTAATGTCTGCTCATAGGTAGGACACAGATATTAGCAATATCCTTGAAATTCAAGAACGATATCAGATGTCAAAAAACTTTACCTTGTTCTCCTCTAATATGAGGATCTGGAAAGTTCTCATTCATTCCAAGGAAAGGAGATTTAGAATAGCTTAATATATCTGAAGATACAAAATCAATTAAGTTACATAAAGTTGAAGTATACTTATAACAACGAAGTAATTCTTAAAATAGACTTTTCAGTTGCAATGAACTTTAATGCACAGGCACATCATGAGTATGAGATAGAGAATTCACCAGTATTATTAGAAAAGTCAGATGTCAAGTCTGAAAAACTAAAGTTTCGGGATCCCAAGAATCCAAATGAATTCATGTCATGATCTAGGAAAGTCTCGTCCAATGCCTGTGAATTAGACTCCACACCAGCGAAAGATGAAACCGATCCATCTCCTATTGTGGTATTTGGCTGTTGAAGATTTGTGTTGGCACCAAACATGAACCGAGGATCATTTGCATGGCTAGCTTCTGATATCATCATCCCCCCATTCATTCCTTGTATAATTCCTGCATTTGACCTCGGATTCAATGGCATGTCTTCTGATATATCAATCCTTCTAACATGACCCGCCATATTGACTGCAACAGGCATGTATGGTGGAAGTGAATATTCACTATTAGTGTAAGCATTAGGTATTGTCGGTTGAAATGAAGAAGCGCCATTGGTGTATGCATTAGGTATGGTCGGCTGAAGTGAGGAAGCGCCATTGGTGTATGCATTAGTTATGTTACTATGTTGTTGGTGTACACTAGGTTCTGGGGTATGGTATGCTGAATTGTTGTGCACTGCCAAAATATTATAACAATAATTTCATTTTAAGCCAAACTAGTAATATAATTGCTGAAGAAATGATGAAGTGAAAACACTAGCAGAGGTATACAAAAAGAAAAGTAATATAAACATATACTCGAAAGGAACTCTCTGGGTCGAGCATGAAAAGAAAGCTCTGCTAGTGCCTACACTGCAATGAGTGCACGCACATGCTATCGGATGTAGGTAGACAAAACGAGCAATGAAGACAATAAAGATTTAGGGTTCAAATATGTTTCTAAATCATAGAGCATTATCAACGGATAATAAATTTGACAGTGAAGATCAAACACAGCTATACATTCGATAGAAAACAAAATCTTAAAATGGAGACCGAAAAGGAAGATCAGGGGAATCAGCGGTTAGAAACTAAGGTGACAGATGAATAAATAAATAAACGTAAATTGCCAGTTTGTTGGTGTTTCATGGTGCTGGAAAAGGTGCAGGAGGGATATTTCATGTCAAAACAAGAAAAATATAATCACGCATTTCTACACACACCTATGCAGGTTATCGTGCCACCACCAGTTTTCAAGAAAAACCTTTTCTAGCAAAATTTACGAACTGTTCACCATTGTTCATTTCCATTCAAATTGAGACTCTAGTGTAGAAATTTGTTAAACAGGAATTTCTTTTTCTTCTCCTCAAGGCCTTTTTGAAGGCGGCGTTTCCAAAACCAAGAAATAATCATCAACATCAACAGAATTTGAAGGTTAGAAATAATTGGTATATCGTTAAGATTTGCATATTGATCATAATCATGGGGATTTCACAAACGATATTATAAGTTTTTCAACTCCTCAGTATCAAACAAACTATTAAATCCATTATATATAATGCAAGATGAATCAATATTTCTACAAAAAAGATTGTGTTGTGTGAATGAGAAAATATTTAAACAATTATGTATAAAGAATACTAAATAAATGAAATGGTATTTGAATAATCGAATATACAAAATGTGAGAGAATTGAAATTTTGATAAATTGAGAGTAGAGTAGGAGAAATTGAGAAAGGAGATGCGAACTGATTGTGAAAAACAAATGGGAAGTAGAGAGGGTTTATATAGTATTAAAAATAAATAAAAGAATTCAAATTTAGTTCCAATTTTCACCAACTTTCACACCATTTTCACCAAGCATAAAAATAATGATTGAAATTAGGTGCCACTTTCACACCATTTTGACACTAGATGTCAGTGTAGCATTGGGGCTCTAACTCTTAAATTGTCGAACAAAATTTCCAGAGCTTGATAAGCAATTGTATTTCTAACCAGCAGAGGCAATACCCTCATTTGTACAAAGGTTTGGTTTGAACTTTATCGGAGCAACAAATTTCAGATTAGACAAGAAAATTGATAACAATCGTGCATCACATCTCCAGAAAAACATCCTTGGTTCCGTCTTTGTCCTGACACCCAAATTTCTCTTCCTGATCTTTAATTGAGTTCTAAATTTGACAGCAAATGGAGAAATAAAAATAAGGATCATCACAGGCCAGAGTGAATATCAAATTGGATCCCTCAGCATCAATTGAGAAGTTCAGAACCAGCTGAACTTACAAGGCAAAACCTATTTGACAGTTCATCACCTTCATGATAAACTATAGAAAATTTTTGACATGAAAAACTCAACAATTGTAGATTAAGAAAAGGTTTCCATGGAACTTAAATGCGTTTCGGCATAATAGAGCTCCAGCAACCTAGTATCTAATACAACACAAAAATCAGATATGGACTTATTCTAGCAACAAAAAAAAAAAAAAAAACTGGTGCTCCTACAAATATTTGGTAGACATTAAGATGGAGTGTAAAGCTTGCTTATATTTGCATATTTGGTAGACATTAAGATGGAGTGTAAAGCTTGCTTATATTCTTCTCCTTTAAAATGTTAAATGAACTGCCACATTGAGCTTGCTATGTACTTCATAAATCCAAAAGACTATCCAAGAAATAAAAGAAGCATGCAAGTAATGTAAAGCTTCACTGTGCACTCTTTCACCACAATCTTCCCCAATGCTCAAGTCATCAAATTAAAGGAGCAACATCTAAATTCTGTTATTAGTCATATAAAGCTGACTTAGATATAAGATTAATCAGAACATAGGTTAAAGTGCTAATTAGTGAACCATAGGTTATCAATCCATTGACAGCCCCCTGAGGAAGAAGAGAGGTAGATTCTTTAACTCTATGAGCCTATCCCTATGAAAGTAACCAGCAAAGTACAAGGAAATAGAAAGAAAATATCTCTTCCATCGAATAGAAAACTTATTTCAGATGAGCACGTCAAAATCCCAACATAAATATGTATATAATCAAGCAGTGTTTCATCTATGTAGGAATCTAAATACCAACAGAGGGACAACTCTTTTATCTGTAAAACTTTGGTTTTACAGAAGAAGGTATAACCCTCGTATAAAAAAAACTACATATCAAATAGCTTGCTTACTTGGATGAATCTGAGATCCATTGGACAAAGGAATGGGAGCAACTACAGTTGGATATAATTGACGTATCAACTGAATCTGTCTATCAAGTAATTGATTAAATCGCAATATCTGGTCTTTCACAATCAACCTGAGATGATATGCCTTGAAAAATTCCGGATTTATTCAAGTTTTTGCCACACTGGAAGACAGACCAGATTTATATTAACAAATATCAAGGGCAGGAATGACAAAATATGCTGATTGTTGCTACAACATAGAAATTTATTAGCAAAAAACTCTCCTCTACTATTTATTGGAGAAAAGCTAAGTGGTGGTAACCCATCAAATGTTGCCTCATGACTTCCATAATGGTTGGACAAGGAAAAAGCATGCTTTGAATTCGTAATCGTTCAGTAGCAGGTCTTAACAAAAAACTGACATATGCGGGGAACTTCTGTTGATATAACAGAAGAATGTAACAAAATGGTTGAAGAACCCAAATAACTTCGAAGAGAGAAAATACTCAAGGATTTCACGTTCATGACATTGAGTGCATGTTTGGCAAAAGCTTACATTTTTTTAAACTAGTCAAACATATTTCCTAGGATGTAGAAGATCATACCATGAGTGATTTGGCAGATTTGGATTCATATAGATATCCACCCATGTGGTACTTCATTGTACGATATATAAAAGATCATCCACATATTTTGTAGAATCTATTATTTACTACCTACTTATTATCCACACATTACATAGTATCCATAACTTATAAACACTTGAAAGCACTACCAAGCGAGCACTGAGTATAATTTGTCCCAAGTCACTACCCTACCTCTACACAGTATGCACCTGCCTACTAAGCCCTTCCAATGAAAACAAACACGAAAACACAAGACCTCTAAATTTCTCTTCATAATACATTAAGAAGAATTAGTATACTACAAGGGCTCCTGTAACAAGGACACCATTTTTGAAACATATAAAACTCACTATCACACACTAGCATCAACCGTCAAACATAGTATTGCCCATATCAAATACTAAACCAGAGCAAAATTTGAAGGCTCACAATGTCAGAAATACATATTTTTTTACTTACTAAGAGAAGTGCAGGTTCTAATATGCATAAGGAAATGATGATTATACAGTTATTCACATTGTAGCACTGTAGCTTCAAGTTAATCATCTTATGTCAGATATGTTGTGCGAGTAAAATTCACTACCTAATAAGAACACGCAGAAGAAGAAAACTCTATCCAAGAATTGACGTTACCAAGTTCAGTGAAACCAGGCTCAATCTTTGCCTGGAGTAAGAGAGTATTTACGACTTCCTTCTGGCTCATGTAAAGCTGAAGACACCTTTCTATAAGATTTTGAACCTGATATAATTGAAGAGCACAAGGTTAGTGTAACACCCCGAAATTTTTAGAATAGAAATTAATCATTTTACATGCAATATCTTTATTATTTTGAAAAGTTGAGGGACTAGAGTAATATATGTATTAACTTTAAATTTTGGACTAAATATTTAGATATTGTTAAAGCGACGAAAAATATATCAATATGGGTCGACGAAAAGTATATCAAGGGTCTCGTTGGATAGCTCGTAATTAATCATGTAAATTAGGCTTGAGAAAAAGTTAATTCGAATAAGTTAATCTCAAAGATATTGAAGTTCAAAGAAATTATAATTTATTTATTTTTAAATTAAAGTAAATTGGGATGAGGATAGCCATGTGTATAGATGTGAGATTATTATTATTATTTTTGATTATTTTTAAGAATTCTATTTAAAGTCAAGTTGCCACCACTATCACGTATTAGGATTGGAACCACCTTTTTGTGAGAATTATTTTGTACAAATGTCACATTGTGATTTGTTTACTAAAAATTTAATTTTTATTAAATGTGATAAATATGATTTTCTATCACAATTGCACGAAAACTCAACCGCTAAATTTTTCAACTATAAATAGTGTGCAATTGTCCCACAATTCACAACCAAAGAAATTTTACACGACAGCTTTTATATAAAGCAGTTGTATTCTAGTATATTTTTTTTCAAAAACTCGTTTAATCAATCAAGGTAAGTACTTATGTGCAAGTGGTTTGTTTCCTTATACTATTATGTTCGGTAATTTACAAATTAATTGCCAATGGACCTTCGGGTTCTTTATTAAGAGAGATGAGATTCCTACGGGAATTTTAGATGACCTGAGATGGATGTATCGAATGGTCACCGATATAAGATATAAGCGAAGAGGGGTATGAAATGTTATTTTTTATTGTATATAATCGTGTATGGAAACTGCACGTCTTTTACTGGTGTTTTTTTAAAATACTCTTACAAATTTTTACAAGCTAGTTCGGGTCGATTGGAACTGTGGCGAGATGGTGCAGCGTACTGCTAAGCGATTTCGACATACGGAAATATTAAGTTTTACTGCCTTTAAATTTAATAGTTTGTTTTGTTCAATAACAATAATATTAAATTTATTAGTTGAAAATGTTTAATTTTTTTTTTTTTTAAGACACGATTTCATGATTCAAATTTAAATTTATGGATGTTCTAGTATTTTGTTTATTAAAGAATTTTATCGTTCCACATTTTAAGTAAATAAAAGTATATGAAATATTTTTTTGTAACACCTCAAGATGTATGAAAATTGGGGCATTACAGTTAGCACCATAATCGTATATATTTTTACCATGACATATATATTTAAAAATAAATATACTCAAAAAAGATGTGGGGGTGGGGGGTGGGTGGGTGGGCAAAATTGCTAGAAATGCAATGACCTAAACCTAACAAGAAAATATTGTCGTTACTTCCAAAATCATAGACGATTAAACTTTTGCATGTCATTTTTCCAAAAACTATTAACTACAAATTGAAAACTTCTAAATAACATAACATATTCTGAAAAAGACACTGATTATATTCATTTAGAGAGCTTCCTTCTACTTTCTTAGTGACTATATTATCAATGAATGAACCAAGTCATGTGGCCATCCATTGGCTCCCTTTTGTCAAGACAAACTTCAAAAATATGTGTACAAAAATAGCCAACTAAAGAGAAGGTGCTTCTCAAAGCACCATTATATAAACATCCTCATATGCTGACATTCCAAATCTTGATTGCATTGAGTGCTGTATATCTTCAAAAAAGGCATTTATAAGAAAATGTGTAAATGAAGTTGGGAAACTTACCAGCTGTATATCTTGAACTGAAACTTTCCTACCTTCTCCAGTGGACATTTTGCAAGTTCACCAACAAGATGAGATTAATATAAGGTGGCTAATTTTTCATGATACTGTGTGCAGAACTATGCTTTTGCTCAATTTTTTCTAATCAATCCAGTATACCACCTGAAATGATTGCATCAATTCAGGTAGTTAGGAAAATTAAGATATAAAAAACTCAAAACAGAAAAGTGTATGGACAAAAACAATAGTTCAAGGGGAATCTTTTCCAATAAATGAATCAACACAAGGTAAAATGGTCAACACATTAACAAATACAGAAAAATTAATAAAAAACTTTGGTGCTACAAATTGTGCAGCATAAGAAACGCCCAATGAATTTTAAGCAAAATTTCAATTGGGTCACTATACTTAATTTTGTCACGACATGGTCACTTCATTTAAGCATCTGATACAATTGGGCCACTCCGTTCATGTTTTGTTGGTTTGACTTAAGAAGGCAGTCTAATTGACAAAAAATGTAATCTTCAGGGACACGCGTCAGGAGAAACATCACGAATTACTATCACACGGCATTAAATGCAATGAATCACAAATTTAAAATGTAAAAAGAGTTCAAGATCACGGAAATTATACTGACCCTTCAATATATGGACACACTTTCCCAATCAAATAACAATTACATGTGTGTAGATTACATGATCAAAACTTTAAAACTCTTAATCCACTAAGAACTTCTATAAAGCACATAAAGAACCATAAAATCTTTCACCAAATCACTCCAACCAGCAGCATTCAGCCATCTGACATGGTTATCAGAACACAGAACTCAAGCACTTGTTTGATCATAACAGGTATACAGATATACACACACAAATGCATATGCATGTAATCTACTCATCATATGCAGGTATGCAAGCTTCAAGATAAAAATGATTGAAAATGGATCGAGATAGCAGTATTTTTCTTAACTTAGCATTTATTTTGCCGCAAATATCGTAAGGTTTTCAAAGAGCTTCTCTAGTTGCAAGGGAGGATTTAGAGAACCAAAACGGTGCATATAGGGAAGTGGCTCTTGTGAGTTGCATTTCCATGTATGTCAATAGTTAGAGGAAAATTATAATAAAAAATATCTTTTGTTACCAAAATTACTTATTTCCTTTATTGGAACAAAAGGCAAGCACAACATTCATATTGGATATTTCAATGTTGATGTTGCTTTAGTTCATTTCTGGTAAGCCTAAGTTCAATTCAACAAAGTGAAAACATTATTTTCAAACTTTTTTCTCCTCATTTTCCATGAAAACCACCAGTCATGGCCAAAATACCCAATTAAAACAATCCCACTGAGACTCCCACATTTACCAATTAACCCCTCTATCGAAACCTACAAACAACACCAGCCTTGTCTACTACCAATCATCTTTCTTTCCAAATGCAACATTTGGCACAAATATATACCTACATTCACGACATTTGTTCCCATTGTTGCAACCCTAGGTTCTTATTCGAACTTCTTTTCCAAAACTAATTGTTGCAGCTCCCCATTCTTCCATCTGGTCTTTTACTCTTTTTTACCCATACAACACCTTTCTATTCGTTATCACCCTGTCTAACCTTTGAATGTTGGGGAAACCATGATAATAAATATTTAACAAAGCTTTGTCAAATTAAAGCTTACTACCAACTTTTCTTCAAAAAAGGAAATATATTTTTTTTACTCTCGTTTATTTATTTTATCATACAGCAGGCATACAAACCCTTCATGATAACAATTATTAACACCTCTAACAACAGGGATTGTTCAATAAAACGCAAACGAGGCATCAAGAAAACCAAATCCTCAAGTAAGATCACAATAATAGCCCATCAATCTTTAGCCATGATCACCATCAAAACAAACCAAAAAACCCATATTCAGATAGAAAAAAAAAAGGACCACTCTGAAACCTAAAGATCACATCACACACACACACACACACACACACACACACACACCAAAACACAATATATATGCATGTATGATGTAACTTGCAAAAAAATTAATGCACAAACATAAAATAAAGTATTGAACTTTATTGAATTCAAAAGGGTATTTCACCTGAAACTTTCTTGGGTTTTTTCAAGAAACTTTTTTGGTTCGCAAGATTGAGAGAATTTAGAGTGAGAACATTTTTCGGATAGAGAAAGTAAAGAGGGACTTTAGTTATTGCGGCTTACGTTACCAGGTATAATTACACTTTTAATAATTCCAGGAACAAATTTACTATTAAGAGGTCAAAGTACAACATAAATCTGAGTATTTCAAATAAAAAATTCCGTGGCGTTATCCGTTTAGAAATTTGAGGGTGCCAGTCGATGATTTTCTATTCGTTTAGTTTTCTTGCAAAATCACCCCAAACTAAATTAAGTTGTTGTTTGATACAAATTAAACTTCAAATTTAATTCAAGTTAAAGTCAATAATTATAGTAATGTTATTCATAATAGAGACTATCGATAATTGCTCTACATGACATACTCATGATAATTTGTTATTTGATACATTAATATGTTAATTTTAATTACATAAATAGTAATCTGTCTTGTGTATGTTACGTAGAGCGACTATTGATAGTTTTTACTATGAATAATATTAAAAAAGATAAAGGTACTTTGTTGAAATGATTTTGCAGAAAGTTTGACATAATTGCATATGGTAGTAAATGATTGTATATAAAAATTGACTGTGTTTTAACTGTCAAATGATAGAATGCCAAGTGACATTATGTCAAATTTTATATCAACCTTGATGTTCATGTAATACTGTTATATTCTTAATTTTAATCACATATTTTATGGAATCCACAATTTTTCAATCATATACTTAATCAATTTTTATTAAAATCTGCTAAAAATTTAATTTTAATCCGCAATCAACACGGCAAACAATCTTCAAGTTGCGTGAACTTCGTTTTTCTCACAACATAAAAAGCTATGGTATCTTTCCAGTTGAGAGTGTGCATTATATAGAAAATTCTAGATAAATGATTATTAATATCTGTTTTGGAAATAAAAATACTCATAATTATATTCAATTGAAAATGCAGATTGAAGCAACAAAACAGTTAAGAAGAAGTATTAATTATTTAAGCAAATTAAAGAAATGTCATGTCAAGCAATTGACCTCTATTATTGGGATCTAAAAATTACTGGAAAATTAAAATATAGGCCTCAATTAGTCAACTCGATTTCAAATGTTGAAAGATATTTGTGTGTGTTTGATTGACATGAAAAATATATTCTAGAAAAGAAAATATTTTTCTTATTTAGAGGAAAATAAAAACTTACTCCTCCAAAAATATATTTTCCTTAAAAAAAAATGAAAAATTAGACATATTTTTAAAAGTTGGAAAATATTTCCTACAGAAAAAATAGCAATCAAACACTTTGAAATATGAATTTGGATAGAAAATTGACATTTTTCATGAAAAATAAATGCAATTAAATATACGAAATTTTTTTTATTCATATTTGAGTATCAAAAAATCTGGATTAGATATTTCATCACAATAGTTCTCCTCTTCCTTTTCTCTCTATGAAAGTCCGCTAATGTTTAGAAAAAAAAAACGAAGATAAGCAAAAAAATAAAGGACAAGAACTAAAAAAAGGTCGAAAAACATTTTAAATCGAAAAAAAAAAAATTAATAAATTTCCAATGATTAATTGGACAGCACAGTGAGTTGGCCTGTTGGGGCCTTGTTCTGTCTTCATCCATGGCTTTCCATGCTGTCTGTAATTGATTATTTTCAGATGCTTCTGTTAATTCTTCTTGCTTTTCTTTCTGTTTTTCAGGCTTTTCTTTGCATTTCTTCTAATAATGTGCTGCTTAAGCTTGATTACATATGATCTTTTCACTGGCTTTAGCAAAAATTCTTCTGCTCCTTCCTCTAAGCATCTGTCTCATATATTCGATCTATCAAATATTATCCCACCAAATCATGCAGAAGTTCAATATAATATTAAAAGCAACTATCCATTTATGAAAATTGTGGGTGTGTCGGGGTTTTAACGAAGGAAAAAAGAATCTTAGACGAGGCAGTTCAACACATAATATGCTCGAGTAAATTGTAAATTTTTTTTACCTATTGATCCTCGAGGAAATATGTTCAGAGGACATAATAACAACCGGTATGTTTCTCAAAGACGAAAAACAAGAAAGCCTCATATTTACTATGGAATTTAAGTGCTGGACAGAACTGTAAAGACAAAATTTTAACGTCTTTTTGTTGTTTAGTTAGTACTATTAATCATGCTAAGAGCATGTTTGTGAGTGATTAAAAGATCCTTAAAGTGGATTTATTTGGAAACGTCTTCTCGATATGTTGTTGTGGACTTGTGGTGGTTGTTTCCTCTTTAATACTATTTAATACTTTCTTTTATAATTTTTGATACTGCCCAACCAACCCGCACAAGAATGTAAATGGAAAGATGACTTTGGATGGAAAAGATAGGCTGGGCTATCCTTTTCTTTCAATAAATGTGACTACACAAATCAAAGATTTCACAGAGATTCTCATCGATATGCAAGAAAAGGACCCATGTGGCCATTCAAATCAATCCCACAAAACTACAGCATGGATTAGGAGAGTTGCCATGGAATTAATTTACTTTGACTGAAGAAATTGTTCAGAAGCAGTGCTTGGAGTCGGGGATGAGTTGGA
Organism: Fraxinus sp. D2006-0159; assembly: GCA_903798375.1. Lineage (NCBI taxonomy): Eukaryota > Viridiplantae > Streptophyta > Magnoliopsida > Lamiales > Oleaceae > Fraxinus > Fraxinus sp. D2006-0159. Next base: position 16,050 of record CAIGRQ010079686.1, read on the forward strand.
GGGAAATGATTGGATGAAAAAGCTGATTTTGTCTAAAATTACCTAATGATAGTGACACGACCCCG
>CAIGRQ010079687.1:0-10352 GCA_903798375.1 Fraxinus sp. D2006-0159
GGGGATGTAGCTCAGATGGTAGAGCGCTCGCTTAGCATGCGAGAGGTACGGGGATCGATACCCCGCATCTCCATTTTGATTGCCGTTTTTTCTTCTTCCTAATGGACTAAAAAGCCAGGCCCAGTATAAAATAGATTTTATGGGGCCTTTTCTTTCAATAAAAATCGACCTTTTGCGTAATTTTTTTTTTTTTAATATAATTTTTAAGCATAAGATCAAAAAGTTCGAGCGGTTCACTAATCTTTCGAGTGTTAATTCTTTATCCTTGATCGTAGTATAATTTATAAACTTTTTCTATTCTTGTTCGTTCGTAATTATTGTTTAACCAAACCATTTATTCTACATGACATGGGTGATTAATTAAAACATTGTCATCAAATAAAAAAGATCATAAAAGACAAACCAATCAACCACAACGTCATCATCAATCTATCAAGATAACAAAAAGAGTTTCATTCAAAAATAAAAACTAACACTCCTTCCTCACGTAACTTGATATGTTTGTCTTGACTTGATTGTTTAAGTGACGGCTCATCATGACTCATTTGGTATCGATGTGAATCATAAGCTGATATGTCAGTCTCGTTGGTCATAATGCGGTGGACGAGTCCAAGTAAAGATCCATCTTCCTCCAGGCTAAAATGATAGCAACTAAATGCAAACATTGTTTGTACATACCTTCTTTTTGGGTGCCATGGCTATGAATCGAGGGGAATAATTGGCCGGAAACATGCGGCGGAATCGAGGTTTTGATGGAAGAAACTGTAACGGCGCTCTAAGTTTCCAATGTAACTATTGGCACTTGTTGCCGTCGCCATTTGATCGAAAATTCTATGCAGAATCTCAGATTTTCCGGCCAATCTGGAAAATTGGAATTGATTTTGTGAAAAATATTTCGTTTGAAAGGGAAATTTTCGTCCTCAGAAAACAAAAATTCGTTACGCTTGTGGATGTGAGTGTCAACCAATTGCAACGTTGCTTATCCTATCGGGAATACAATGTAGTTCAAGACAGAAAATTCCTATATTACCCTTAGTATTCTCGCTATTGCACCCAATCTGCTCAAGGTTGTTGGTCCTCGTCGTCCTGGAATTGAGGTAGGGACGGGAAATATTATCCTCATCCCAACTCTTAGTTATTTTATGTGTATAGAGTTAAATTATATTTAAAAGAATAAAACAATATAAGTTTAGCAAATATCTTGGCCTCCCATTGATTATTGGCCAAAGCACAAACGAAATTTTGAGGGTGTCGGAAGTTGTTTTATGTCGGTCATAAGGAAGATCTTATCGAAATTGTTTGGTTGATTGTGCCATTTTGGCGAGGGAAGTCTAGTCGCGCTATTTTGTAAATACTAAATAAAAACCGATTATTTAAAACAATCAAATGGGTCCCTTCCAACTTTACTTCAAAACTCGCCAAATCGCCCACTTTCTTCCACAATTTCTCCAATGTTCCCCTAGTCAGGTTTTGCCCTACAACAAATAAAAACACACCAAAATTAATAGATATCAATTTGTATGTTTTACATGTATCAATCACCCGCCTACCAAAAGTCCTTGGAGGACAAGCTCGTTCCATTGACATCCATACCGTTTGCATAAAGAATAATGCAACACAGCATAACTCGTGCTATATGTCAATCTTAAGTATCACTAATTTATATGACATTTTATATATAGAAATTTGAGTCTCATTTAAATTATCTTATCAGGTGGAGAATAAGGTGAATAGAAGCGAAAAAATCAGTGAAAAAATTAAATTATAAACAGATAAGACCATCCACTCAATAAAATATTTATTCACATCATGTTTTATTGAAAATCATAAGATAAATAGTATGGATATATGATAGGAGACTAGCAAGAAAAACTCCAAAATCACCTTATTTCTTCACCCTGTTGTCTGGAACAATCTTCTTACATCTTTTGGTTCTCCTTATTTCATATAGAACTCCATACACAAATTCTACAATCCATCTAGGCTTTTCATATTTAAAGATCAAATGACCTGCAACTAGACCGAATATCATTCCACATCCATAACCCATGAGGACGACTTGCCAGGTAAGTCCATCCAAAATACTGAATTCGTCATCTTGTGGCAACATTGGAAGCTTTGGCTGTGCCTTTTCGTCAGTTACACATTTTTTCGTCAATGGTAGTCCACATAATTCTGAGTTGCCAATATATGAACTGTTGTCAAACGTGAGAAGCTGCCCTTGCACAGGTATTGACCCAACAAGATGATTGTACGAAAGGTTAAAGACTGACAGGGATGTCAACCACATCAGCTGCCAAGGAATTTCTCCTACCAATTGGTTTGCACAGAGGTCCAATGATTCCAGTGAAGTCAAATTTCCAAGCGACGAGGGGATAGGACCTGTCAAACTGTTATAAGATAAGTTTAGAGACTGTAAGAACTTAAACATTCTGATAGAACTTGGAATCTCTCCTTGAAATTTGTTGTTGGATAGGTCGATGCTTGTATAAGTTTTTCGAATACTTGATGATTCATATTCAAACCCTTTCAACACAAGTGTCAAACGAATTGCATAATATGGACAATTTCGTCCAATGTCATTATCACTCACATTCATCATGGCTTTCATATGCACCAAATATTCAATTGGCAGAAATCCAGTGAACTCATTATGGGAGATGTCTAGAATTCGCAACTTAGAAAAAGGACGTTTTGCCTTTGACGCACATATATTACCATGTAATTTGTTGGACTTCATTACAACAACTCGAAGTTCTGGAAGAATTTCCATCCAGAAGGGGAACGAACCGCTTATCTCGTTGTTTCCAATATCTAGTACTTCCAACAACTTACAGTTGACCAAGGTGTGGGGCAATGTTCCATTCAACAGATTGCTATTCAAATCCAAATACCAAAGTTTACATCCCTTGGTAAATATTCCAGGAATGGTGCCATGAAACTGATTCTTTTGCAAATTCAAACCCTGCAATCCTTTGTTGATCAAGTTTCCTAAGCATTGTGGAATTGTTCCACCAAAATTATTGTATTCCAGGTCAAAATATGAAAAGGAGCTAATATTGCAAATGAATGAGGGAATTTTGCCTGAAAAATCATTATGGCTCAGAGAAATTATACTAAAGCCACGCTTCGCTCCGTTGAAGTTTCCTGAACACTGTGGAATTGTTCCTTCGAAACTATTATAACCCAAATCAAGATATTGAAGGAAACTACAATTGCAAATGAATGACGGAACGCTGCCCGAAAAATCATTCTCTCTGGCAGAAAGACGTTCCAACATACTAACGTTAGAAATGGTTTTAGGCAATTGCCCATTCAATAGGTTTCTACCGAGATTGAGGGATTTCAGTGATTTCAAATCCCCAACCTCAGGTGGAATTGTTCCAGTAAGATTGTTGCAGCAAAGGCTAAGTAAGTTAAGCTTTGTCAGATTCCTGATTGTTGGAGGTATCGTACCTGACAATAAATTGACTGAAAGGTGTAGGCTCACCAAATTCCGCAAGCTTCCTATCTCTGGTGGAATGGAGCCTGAAAATGTATTGTTGTACAGAGAAAGAACCTTGAGATTTGTCAGATTGGTCAATGACAAAGGTAGGGTTCCAAAAAGTGAATTACTATCTAAATTCAAGTCATTAAGATTTGTGCATAGACCAATCTCAGAAGGAATTATAGAATTCAAGTCATTGATACTAAGATTTAGCTGCCGAAGATTCCTGAGTTGGCCTAAAGAAGGCGGGATCTTTCCTTGAAATGAATTGTTAGACAAATCAAGGATTTGTAGATTGGACATCAAATTGAAAATATCAGGGATGGAACCAAAGAAGAAGTTGCTTGCCAGATAAATATGTTGAAGCTCTGTCAAATTTCCGATCTCCATTGGAATTATGCCTTCCAAAAAATTGTGGCTCAAGTCCAAGTAAATGAGCTTGGAGAGACTGCTTATAGTAGATGGTACCAACCCACTGAAATTATTATTGTTAAGTTGAAGCATTTGAAGATTTGGAAACGAAGAAAAATTGAGATGGTCTAGTGTGCCACTGAGGTTTCCATCATATACTGCTATCTCAGAAATCGACCCCTTAGTGTTGCAAACAATTCCCTTCCATCTACAGACATTCCAATGATTATAAAGGTTCCATGAATCGAGAAAATCATGAGATGATAAGGTTTCCTTCCACCTTATAAGAGCAATTGCTTCTGCAGATGACTCGATATTCAGTGGAAGTAAAGAGAAAATAAGAATATGAAGCAGGAAAACTGAGGGTAGTTTGGATGTTTCCATGCCTGTTTTGCTCAAGGTGATTTTACATTCTCCCATTTTTCTTTTATAGCATAAATTGGAGACTTGAAACAAGATGGCAGGACAAATATGCACACTAGTGAAAGAGCCTAGTCAAGACAACTAGACAAGGTCTATTTTACTGAATAAAAACAAAAGAATTTAAGAAATAAAAAGTGAATGTCTTATCTAGCTAGAATTTTACACTTTTTTTGTGGTTGATGTTTACGCCTTCTCTGGACTTCAGTTCCACAAAGACACAAGTGAGAGAAAGTCTTCAATTGATAGGTCAAGATTCCTAATAAAAGACGCAGAAGTCAATCAAAATATCAAGAGAAGACGTGTAAAATTTAATAATATACAGAAGTGAAAGCTATATAATCGTAAAAAATAAATTTATGTGTATATACATAGTGATGAATCTAATGGGGGTCGTAAAGTATCCATGCGGTCAGCCTATATTTTATTGGGAATATGACAAACTATGCTGGATATCTCACATGCGGTCGTAAAAAATAATGTTTCCTTCAAATAACTTGGTTCCTTGAATATGGTGAAGAAAAATTGACTATTAATTGCAATATCTCTATCTTAAATTAGATCTGTAAACAAAAATAATTTGGGTAGAATTAGAAGAATTTGCTTATGTTCTCGTAGATGACAATGTTCGACCGAAGTAAAAAGAAAAGAAGAATACGACGAAGGAATACGAAGGCTTTGTTATGTCCACAGGATGACAATACAATTATTTTCTTCTCCTTTTATTGCAAAAGGAGAGGAGAAGACGTCGCTACAAATATGCAGGCTGGCAAGGAAACGAGCATAGTTAAAAAATAATTGAGCTTATTTCTTCTTCAACAAATTACTATGAACAATCTCCATCACCTTCTACTTCCATTTGTTCTGTAAACTTGATAAACAAATCCTATAAACCATTTAGATTTTTCATATTTTAAAACAAAATATCCAAATATTTGGACATCAAACTTTTAGAAGAACCAAAAGAATACAAAGTCTTGATAATGTTTAGTTTCTTTTTGAGGTTGATATTAATGTTTTCTCTGGAATTCAATTCCACAAATATACAAATAGTGGTATCAAAATGGACGGATCAATTCAAATCGACCTATTCTTGTTATAGGAACGGCTCGTGTTGTGCCCATGATACCAAAAAATATATTTTTTGGTTTTTTTTTTCAATATTTAAATTAACTAACTAGTCAAAATAATTTTAATTAGTTTACGTAATGAAAATTATTTTTAAACACTTTATCTTAAACCTTCTTAAAATTTTAATTATAAAGCGTATGAAATATTAATTTTTCGGCTGTAACAACCTAAGAAAGCTGTCACAGCAAGCCTTGTAGAATTTCAATTTTATTTTTCCCTTTTAAATATTAATGGGCCTAACGTTTAACTGTCAGGCCCAATCATTTTAATCAGCCTGGACCGGATTTTACTTTTATTGGTCCATGAACTGGACCATTTGATTTACGGGTTAGTTGTAGGTCACTTTTATTGGGGACAATCTTTAGTGGGGCCATGTCAGGCCCGTTCGATTTGACACCACTAGTTACGAAGGAGAAAATTCTTGACGTTGATAGTTGAAGACAACTTAATAGAAGACTGAGTCAGTCAGTCAAAACATCAAGAGAAGATGTGTGAAATTAACAATGTATAAAAGGGAAAGTTACTTAGTTGCAAAGAGTAAAGGGTCATGCTATAGGTACAAAATGGTGTTCCAAATAGTGTCCAAAATGGCCAAGGGAGGTCGCCTATTGGAGGGGCGACTGGCCCCACAGCCGCCCTTCCAATAGGGGGCCGCCACTTGGCCATTTTGGACACCATTTTGTACCCCATTTTGTACACTAAGAATTATCCAAGAGTAAAATACAATGAATATTTTATAGGTAAATGAAAGGGAAAGCTACATAGGTAACGCTGACTTTCAATTTTTTGGACTCACGACTTAAAACTATACTCGATGTCTTCTTAGTAGACTAGTTTTAGGGGAGAGAATGAGATATTTTCTTCAAATAATTTGCAATTCTTAAATATGAAGAAAATTTGAGACTGCATCTTTGATATTTACATCAATTTAACATCATTGATTTTGCAAAACTTAGCAGTTACCTAGGTGCTGGAATTATGAACCTTGTGGAATTGGCTATGAAGGATTCATGGAGACTTTTTGCTTCTAGTGGCCAAGAATCTACCTCTCCCTCATTGCATTTCTTACCAGTTACTTCGCAATGATGTAGAAGTTGATGATATGTGACGAACAATATGAGGAATTCAAGGACTATGCCTGATTGATTCCTCTTCTTTTTTTCGTGATTAATTTTGTGCTTAGAATTCAGAAATTAGTTTTATGAGCATAGACTTTTCTTTATTTTCTTGGAGAAAACAAAAAGTCTATATGTACAAATTCATTGTATGCACAAGATGTATCTTATCCTTCAATAGGTGAGAGAATTACCGAACCATTTTTTTCCCCATATTTAAGATCGACTATTATGCAATCAAACCAAAAAACATTCCACCTCTGTATCCCACGGGAACAACTTGCTGGTGAATCCGTCTAAAATATTGAAGTCATCATCTTCTTGTGGCAATCTTGGAAGCTTCAACTGCACTTTTTTCCATCTATACATGTCTTTGTCAATTGTAATTTGTATAATTCCATGCTGCGAATATATGAACTATTATCAAAAGTAAGAAATTGCCCTCTGCAGAGGTATTGGCCCAGCTAGATGATTGTGTGAAATTTAGTACTATACCACACAAAGAAAATGGATATTTCAAGATGCTGGATAGTAAGAGTGAGAAACCAAGAAAAAAATGTTAAGATCGTGGAAATTAATGATAGATGTAAGAAAAATCAATGTAGTTGCAAAGGAATTGCATTGAATATCCATATAGACGTATTGATGAATCTAATTGGGTTGCAAAGTCTATGCAATCGAGAAATGCTATGCGTATAAAATTGGGTGACAAAATGAGTGTAGCCAGATTTAGACCATTGATTTCAAAAACTATTGATGAATCTAATTGGGTCATAAAACCTATGCAATCGAGCAATGTTATGTGTACAAAACAGGGTTACAAAATTGTTTGATAAAATGAGTGTGACAAGATTTAGGCAATTGATTTAAAAAACTGTTTTTGAAATTAATGGCCTAGATCTTGCCACACTCATTTTGTAACCGAATTTTATACACATAGCATTGCTCCTGTGCAATCAACCTAATTTTTTTAAAAAATCTGATGTGACTTCTTATAGAACATGTACAAATCATAAATTGGATGTGACTTCTTTGTGTGTAAATTTATTACTTTTCAAATGGTTGTTATGTAGCTGCACAGTTTCGTTCTTAGCAATACATATGGTGAAGAAAAATTGACAATTGACTACAATTTCCATCTAAAATTGTATCTGGAAACAAAACTACCTGGTGAATCCATCTAAAATATTGAAATCATCATCTTCTTGTGACAACATTGGAAGCTTTGGCCGTGCTTCGTCATTTCTACACATCCACAATTCTGTGTTTCAAATACCTGTCAGCAAATGTAAGAAGCTGCAATTTCACTGGTATAGGCCCTACAAGATGATTGTAAGAATTTTAAGGAATGACAAATATGTCAACCTTGTCAATTGTCATGGAATCTCTCCTACCGATTGGTTCGAACACAAGTCCAATGATTCAAGTCAGGTCAAATTTCCTATCGACCGGAGTATGACCTGTTATACCATACAAGCTTAAGCTTTCCAACATAACTTTGAATCTCACCTAAGAATTTATTGTTGGATAGATTGATATTTGTATAAAATTTCTTGATGTTCGTCGATTCAAACTTGATCCCTTTCAGCTTAATTGTCAAAAAATCTGTGTAATATGGGCATGATTCCATTTCCAATTCATTTTCACTCACATTTATCACGGCTTTGAAATGCTCTATATATTCAATTAGAAGCACACCATTGAAGTTATTATTGAAGATATTAGGAAAGGGATATTTGGCTTTTGAAATAGGTATTATACCATGAAATATGTTGGAGTTCGACACAAGAACTCGAAGATCTGGAAGACTTTCCATCCAAAAGGAGGAATGAGACCAATTTGTGTGGTAATGTTCAGTTCAGTTGATTTCAATTTAAGTTCAAACACTGTAGTTCACATCCCTTTGTATATATTCCAAGATGGTGCCATGAAAGTTATTCCTCTTCGAGTTCAAAGAAACCAATCTCTTATCGCGTTTAGAGATGGTATCGGGCAAGTGCCCACTCAAATTGCTTGAAGTGAGATCCAGATCACATAGTGACTTTAGGTGGAATTGTACCTATAATATTGTTGGAAATAATATTCAGGACTACTCGTTTTGTTAGATTGCCGAAAGTTGGAGGTATCTGACCTGAAAAATAAGTTGTCTGTGAGGTCTAGGAACACCAAATTTTACAAGCTTCCTATTGCTTGAGGGATAGGGCCTGAAAATCTGTTACTAGCAAGAAGAAGATATTCTAGATTTGTCAATAGACCAATTTCAGATGGGATTTCCTGAATGAAAGAATTGTTATGACTTTTTTATTACTCTGAAATTAATAAGAGCATGTTGCACGAGCAGAATTGGTTTGAAGAAGAAAACAGATACAGGAAAAAACCAGCAGAACAGAGATAACCAAAAAAATAAACCAGCAGAATAGATGCAAGAAACAGAAGCAACACAACAGAAAGAAAACTGAAAAACATATTTGGAACAGGAAGAGTATCTTCCTCATCCTTTTATTTATCAAGACTTTACATTCATACACCATGAATTAGTAGAAGAATTTTCAAATTGTTTTTTCTCCAATCTCCACTTCCTACTACAGAAATACTACTCTATTTCACTCTCGAGCTGCTATCTTTCTACCCACTTAATACAGCTATTTATAGGCACAAAAGGAGAATCATTTCTACTTCCATTTGTTTTGTAAACTCGATAAACAAATCCTATAAACCGTTTAGATTTTTCATATTTAAAAATAAAATATCCAAATATTTGGACGTCAAACTTTTAGAAGAACCGAAAGAATAAAGAGTCTTGATAATGTTTAGTTTCTTTTTTAAATTGATATTAATGTTTTCTCTGGAAATCAATTCCACAAACATACAAACAGTGGTGTCAAAATGAATGGATAAGTTCAAACAGACATATTCTTGTTATAGGAACGGCCCGTGTTGGTTATGGGTCAGACCTTAACCGGCCTGATAAATTACGCCTAGGATCGGGGTTTTTCAATATTTATATTAACTAACTAGTCAAAATAATTTTAATTATTTTATGTAATGAAAATTATTTTTAAATGCTTTATCTTAAACCTTCTTAAAATTTTAATTTTAAAGCGTATGACTTTAAACTTCATTTTAGGTTTAAGTTTAATTTTAAAATTTAAAATTATTTTTTAGGCCGTAACAACCTAAGAAAGCTGTCACAGCAAGCATTATAGAATTCCAATTTTATTTTTCCCTTTTTAATATTAATGGGCCTAACGTTTAACTGTCAGGCCCAATCATTTTAATTGGCCTGGACCGGGTTTTACTTTTATTGGTCCGTGAACTGACCCATTTGAATTACGGGTTAATTGTGGGTCACTTTTATCTGGTTAGTCTTTAGTGGGCCATGTTAAGCCATTCGATTTGACACCATTAGATACGAAGAAGATAAAATTCTTGAAGTTGATAGTTGAAGACAACTCAATAGAAGACTGAGTCAATCAAAATATCAAGAGAAGATGTGTGAAAATTAATGATGTATAAAAAGGAAAGCTACTTAGTTATAAAGAGTAAAATACAATGAATATTTTATAGGTAAATGAAAGGGAAGGCTACTTAGTTACATAGGTAACGCTGACTTTCAATTTGTTGGACTCACGACTTAAACAATACTCGATGTCTTCTTAGTAGACTAGTTTTAGGGAGAGAGAATGAGATATTTTCTTCAAATAATTTGCCATTCTTAAATATGAAGAAAATTTGAGACTGCATCTTTGATATTTACATCAATTTAACATCATTGATTTTGCAAAACT
>CAIGRQ010079689.1:0-24300 GCA_903798375.1 Fraxinus sp. D2006-0159
AAGTCTACAGTGGCCGGGGGTGGCATCCCTGACCAGCAGCCGCGACTACAGACAACAGTCAGATGCGGCTGCTGTAACAGCAGCCGATGGCTGCCAAAATTTTTTTTTAAAAAAAACTTGAAATCTTTACTTTAATCAACATATTTGAAAATGCTATATTTCAAAATCCGAATTTTATGAAGAAAAATCATAGATCCTTATAATTTCATGCTATATCCATGTAATATATCCATAAAATTCAGAATCTTAAAATTCCAATTTATCAAGATTTCAATAATGGAGGGCTCTGATACCACTTGATAGAATATTGAAAAGGAATAATCATATTTTATTCAAATCCCTTTCTTACAAAAAGAAACCCTAGATCCATTCTCCATATTGAAATCTGAGAAATGAATAGAAACATGAAATATACCTGAATTCATGATAGTTTGATTATTAGCCTGAATGGATCACGATCTTCCAATTTGATTTGGGATCTTCTCTTCAACCTTTGATCTCTAGTGATGGGAAGTAAAGAACTTGAAGAACACACTCAAATGGGGACCATAACCCATATAATATAAGATAATGACTATTCATTATCTTTTATNATCTTCCAATTTAATTTGTGAACTTCACTTCACTTTTGATCTCCATTGATGGGAAGTTGAGATTCTTGAAGAACACACTCAAATGGGAACCATAACCCATATATTCATAAGATAATGACCAATCATTATCTTTCATTTGTTTCAAACCGGCCCCTCAATAATCTAAAACAAACTTCCGATCTCTACACTTTAATTTCATGAAACTTAATGCCCATTAGTCAAAATTCATCTTTAGTCGACCACATTAATTGACTAATATACTTTAAATAATAACACCACATATTTTAATATGTTACGTGTGGCCCAAATATGTTAGAATATTCCAACATAAAGTAATGATTTGGCTTCTGAACTTCATCAAGTTTATTAGCAATAAATCATGATCATATTTTTTAATTTAATGCATTGTATGCGACTATAAATTGTGTTCTATTAAGTTGAAAGATTAAGATTGTAACCTTTCTAGTTGTTTATGTGACCTCTAATTATGTCTATAAACAGACTGCATATTGTGTCTGTTCTTGTGACTGAATGCACTGTCCGTGACCATAAACTGTGAACTGATATATTGAAAAATAGTAAATGTGACCTTTATAGATATTTCTATGGCCTCGAGGTTATGTTTGTGATCTTTTTAGTATTGTATTTTGTGAACTGACCACCTACTATTGGCATATTCTATTACTTAATGCATTATCTATGACCATAAGCTAGGATATAATGTGTTGACAAATTATGACTATGACCAGTATGGTTGTTTATGAGACCTCTAGATCATATTTGTGAACTAACTACATAATGTGACTATATTATGTGGTTGAATGCACTGCCTTGACCACAAATTGTGAGTTGATATATTGAAAGATGGTAACTGTGACCCTTATGGTTATTTTTGTGGCCTCGAGTTTGTGTTTGTGACCTTTTTTAGTGTTGTTTTGTATGAATCGACCATATGCTATGGGTACATTCTATGACTTAATGCATTATCTGTGACCTTCATGGTTATTTTTGTGGCCTTGAGGTTATGTCTGTGACCTTTTTAATATCGTATTCTATGAACCGACCATATGCTATGGGTATATTCTATGATTTAATGCTATCAGTGGCCATAAACTATTATATAATATGTTGACAAGGTAGCCAAATTTCAGTGCGCCAATAGGCAAAATATTTTCAAGGAGCTAGTGCCCATGCACCACACCTCTAGCGCCCAGGCGCCAACCACATTAATGACACAGTGCCGCCTGGCGGAATTCTAGGTTTTGATTTTCTTGGGCCATTTAAAGCCTAAAAAGACTCCAATTTCAAGATAACCATTGGAGAGGCATATATAAAACTTAGAAATGAGTTCAAGAGCAGAATTCGAGAATGCAAGAAGTAAAGAATCAAGAAAGAAAGTAAGAGCAACAATGTGAATGATGAGTGTAAATCGTTCATTAAACTAATACCTTTAAAACATGATTTTCGGCTTGTTCTTGAGCACTTTTGAGCGTTTTGATGTGTTTTTTCGTGTTGTTTTATAGTTTAGGTAAATTGGAGAGAATGGCGTATATTGGAGCTTGGGATAGAACCATGTGTTGATCATAGAATTGGACAGCCCAGAAAACTAGTAAAACGACGCCAGCAGCATTACTCATCCCGAGTTATAAGAAAATGCGATTTTTGTAAATTTTTCGGCCCTGTCCAATTTCAATCCATCTTGATATCCTAAGAGACTATAAATACAATATTGAAGACCTAAATTGAAGAGAAGAAGACAGCTTAGGAGGTAAGGATGATGAGCATTCATCAAGAGCAAAAAAGACAACGAATTGGAGAAGAATTCAAGTAGCAAAACAATTTTTCTTATTCTATTCTTCTCCATGTTCTTTATTTTAGAATTTAATATGTCGTTTCTAGTATCATGAACTAAGTTTACTATCTAGGGTTTGATGTAACTAAACTTGCGATATATTTGGATTCTAATATAGTGATTTCGTTTGATTTTTCCATTAATTTATTTGTGTTGATTCTTGCGCAATGCTTTCAATTGATCCTTTAAATTTCGGTACTTGAGAGAGGGAGATTTAGGCATGATCTAAGAATAACATAACCTTGATTTTGTAAATTTTGAGAGAAAATATAAAATCTTTGAGGTTTATCCCATGTAAGAATCACGCACATACAATTTCTATAGTATTAATTCGGAACAATGATATTTGAATTAAAATATAGAAATAGGTTCTATTTAACACTCGAAGGAGTGAATCGAATTAACCCAATGTTCTTGCCTATAAATTCAGGAAAAGTTGATAAAAGTAACTATGGAAGTTGAAAAACATTGTTGATAGTGAGGTGACATCAATCACTAGGCCTTCTCACATTGATAACTCTCCTATAACTTGCTTTATTTTATTTGAATTGTCACACATTCATATTGTTTTAGTATAAAAACATTGACTCGAGATTTGATTTTTCTAGATAAAGTGAAAGCTGAAATAATTATAGTATTTAGCAGGAATTAAATGACAATCCATATGGATTCGACACTTTGACTTCATGACTATATTACAAAACTTAACATCGTACACTTGCGGCATAAATCGCGGTATGTAAAACGCATGACAAGTTTTTGGCGACGTTGCCGAGATCGTTTCATTTGATTTCTATTGATATTATTACCAATTAGCTTTTATTTTAATTTAGATTTTAATTTTTGTTTTCATATATTTCTTCTGTATCTATAATAGTTTTTTTGTTGTTATTTTCAGCTGTGTATGTGAAAAGTTAGAAATCTTGAATTACTACATGTTGATCCTAAACCAGCATGCACATTCTACTTTCTCAGGGGTATACAGAAAAACGAACGTGAAGCAATGACAAACAAAAAGTAAGAGCAGTTAATGAAAATAATCAACAACGGGCTATTCGGGAACCCAATTGCCCATCTGGGCTCTTTTCTAAAAATTTGTGATACGATGAAGATGAATGGAGGTACTGAAAAGGCGATTAAACTCCGTCTTTTTTCCTCCCTGATGGATAAAGCCAAGGCTTGGTTTCGGTCACTAGCATATGGTTCTATCGCTACTTGGGATGTCTTAGCTCAGAAATTCCTCACCAAGTACTTTCCACCTTCCAAGTCAACTCAACTTTAGAGCGAAAATTGGTCAATTCAGACAATCTGACTTCGAGCCATTTTATGAAGCGTGGGAGAGATTCAAAGACTTGCTTAAAAGGTGTCCTCAATATGGTTTTCAGAATTGGATACAGATTGAGATTTTTTACAACGGGTTAAATGGGCAATCAAGAACCATAGTTGATGTAGCCGCATGAGGTATTGTAATGGCTAAAACAGCAAATGTTGCATATGCTCTATTAGATGACATAGTTACAAACAGTTACCAATGGCCGAGTGAAAGATTAAGCGTAAAGAAAGTAGCGGGTCTACATGAAGTGGGTCCTATCACTGCACTAGCAGCTCAGGTTTCATCATTTACTACTCAGAGTAATCAACAGAAGTCATATTCGATTATGGCTGCTTCTGCATCTGGAGATAGAAATATCGAATGAGCAGTCTCAATATGTCACAATAGTGATTACAATCAGAGAGGAAACTACTCTTGTAATCACTACCATCTAGGGCTTCAGAATCACGACAATCTGTCATATGGCAATCACAGGAATGTACTTCAACCTCCTTTTGGGTTCAACACTCAACAACCAGAAGGGAAAACAACTTTAGAAGACCACTTGGGGACTTTTATTTTTTAGACGAGATCGCGGTTCAACAAAGATAAATCACGCTTGGATAATATCGAGACTCATGTGACCAATATGGGAGCTACAATGAAGAATCTTGAAGTTTAGATTGGTCAGTAGGCTACATCAATGAAGTCTCAACAACAAAGGAAGTTTCCAAGTGATACAGAGGTGAATCTAAAGGAACACTGTAAAGATATTACTTTGAGAAGTGGCTAGTTGGAGAGAACATGCCTATAGTGTCATAAACCTCTACATCTGATCAGAGTGAAGAACAGATAGTTCTAGAACAAGAGAATCAGGTCGACCAAACAAAGCAGGATTACAAGCCTAACTCTATATTATTCCTGATAACCCTCCAATCGTAAAGCCAACACTTCCGTCTCCATAGAGATTCCAGAAGAAGAAGTTTGATGTACAATTTGCCAAGTTCTTCGATATTTTTAAGAACATTCATATTAATATCTCATTTGCAGATGCTTTGGAACAGATGTCAAATTACGATAAGTTCATGAAAGAGGTAATGCTGAAGAAGAGAAAACTGGAAGAATATGAGACGCTGAAGTTGACAGAGGTATGTAGTGCTATTCTTCAAAAGAAGCTCCCTCAGAAAAGAAAAGATCCGGGCACCTCCACTATTCCATACACCATTGAAGGCTCCTCTTTTGATAAAGCCCTTTGTGACCTTAGAGCAAGCATTAACTTGATGCCTTTGTCAGTGTTCAAGTAGTTAGGCCTTGGGAAGGTAAAACCCACAATGGTTATTATGCAACTAGCGACAGGTCCCTCATATACCCACGAAGGATTATTGAAGACATTTTAGTAAAGGTTGATAAATTCATCTTCTCAGCTAACTTCGTGGTATTGGATATGGACGAAGATCAGGAGATTCTATTGATTTTGGTAGGTCATTTTTAGCAATAGGAAGAGCCCTAAACAATGTACAAGGCAGGCAGCTAATTTTGAGAGTGAATGATGAAGAAGTGATGTTCAATATCTACCAAATAATGAGATTTTCAGATGACACTGATACTTGTCGTAGAATGGACTTCATCGATTTTGTTGTGAAAGAAAAGAAACTATTCATTAAGGATCCCCTGAAGTATTGTATGATGTTTAGTGTTACAAAAGATGACATCGACACTTTTGGAGGTTACACAGAAAGCAATGACTTAGTTGATTGCATATTGGCTCTTAAATCATCGCCAAACGACGATAATCCATCACAGATTGAAGATATTCAGCATATAGTGGGCTCAGATGACAGCAAGGGTAATGAAAACAGTAAATCTGAACTGAAGTAACTTCTAGCCCACTTTCGATATGTGTTCTTGAGGAAAATTCTACATCTCCATTGATTATTTCTTCCTCACTTACCAAGGATGAAGAGGAAAAACTATTGAAAGTGTTAAGAGAACACAAAGTTGCTTTAGGCTGGTCTATAACTGATATCAAGGGGATAAATCTTACAATTTGCATGCACAAAATTCTCATGGAAGATTCTTACAAATCATCTATTGAACATCAAAGGAGGTTGAATCCAATTATGAAAGAAGTGGTGAAACCATGAAAGCAGAGATACTAAAGCTACTGAAGGAAGGGATTGTATTTGCTATTTTAGATAGTGCATAGGTTAGTCCAATACAGGTGATACCAAAGAAAGGTGGAATAGCAATAGTCAAGAACAACAACAACGAGCTGATTCCTACACAAACAGTGACTAGTTGGAGGGTTTGCATCGATTACAGGAAGCTAAACAAAGCAACTAGAAAATATCACTTTCCACTTTCATTCATTGATCAAATTACAATCAGGAAGCTGAACATGCTACTTTTATTACAGGAAGCTGAACATGCTACTTTTATTATTGTTTTCTTGATGGTTATTCTGATTATAATCAGATTACAATAGCCCCAAAGGATTAGGAGAAGACGACATTCACTTGCCCATATGACACTTTTACCTATAGACGGATGTGGTTTGGAGTATGCAATGCTCCAGCCACTTTTCAGAGATGTATAATGGCTATCTTCACAGATATGGTAGAGGAAATCATGGAGGTATTTATGGATGATTTTTCTATTTTTAGTACTTCTTTTGATAATTGCTTTCACAATCTCTCTTTAGTATTGCAACTTTGTGAAGAAAAGAACTAGTTCTTAACTGGGAGAAGTGTTATTTCATAGTACAATTACAAGAAGGAATTGTGCTAGGCCATCATGTTTCAGCAAAAGGACTAGAAGTTGACAGAGCTAAGATAGATACAATAGCAAGACTACCACCACCCACTAATTTCAAAGGAATTCGAAGTTTCTTAGGACATACTAGATTTTATAGGAGATTTATTAAAGACTTCTCGAAAATAGCTAAACCCATTTGCAACCTTTTGGAGAAAGACACAACATTTGTCTTTGATGATAACTGTCTTAGGGCATTTGAAGTAATAAAGGAAAAATTGGTTACAACTTCGATTATGATAGTGTCGAATTGGGATCAACCATTTGAAGTAATGAGTGATGCCAGCGATTATACGGTAGGAGCAGTTTTGGGACAAATAAGTGAAAAGATTTTTCGAAAAATTCACTATGCTAGCAAAACCTTGAATGGATCTTAATTAAACTACACCACAACATATAAAGAGATGTTAGTAATTGTCTTTGCTTGTGACAAATCCAAATCTTATCTAATTGGCACCAAAGAATCTACATAGATCATGTAGCGATCTGATATCTATTTGAAAAGAAAGATGCTAAACCTCGCTTAATTCGGTGGGTTTTATTATTGCAAGAATTCGATGTGGAAATTCGGGATAAGAAAGGCAGTGAGAATGTAGTTGCTGATCATCTTCTGCGGTTAGAGAATAAAGAGGTGATAGATAACAATCCAATTCAAGCAACTTTTCTTGACGAGCTTCTGTTAGTAGTTTCATCAAGAATCCCGTGGTATGCTGATTTTGTTAATTACTTGGCTTTTGGAATGATGTCATCTGACTTGAATTCTCACCAAAAGAAGAAATTCTTACATGATGTCAACTTATATCTATGGGATGATCCATTTCTCTTCAGAAAATGCGCGAATATGATGATTAGGAGGTGTGTCCCGATGTAGGAGACAAAATCAATTATATAGCATTTTCATTCTTCGCCTTATGGAGGTCATTTCAATCCTACACGTACTACTTCTAAGGCATTACTGTCGGGATTCTATTGGCCAACTCTTTTCAAAGACTGCTACGCCTTTGTGAAGATATGTGACCATTGTTAACGTACTGGGAATATCTTAAGGCATAACGAGCTTCCATTGACTAATATGCTCGAGGTGAATTATTTGATGTGTGGGGTATAGACTTTATGGGTCCGTTTCCACCATCCTTTGGCCATATATATATCCTTTTTATAGTACACTATGTCTCCAAATGGGATGAGGCCATTGCTACACCGACAAATGATGCATATGTAGTTTTGAAGTTTCTGCAGAAAAACATCTTCACATGGTTTGGCACTCCTAAAGAAATAGTAAGTGATGAAGCTACAGATTTTTGTAACAAACTTTTCAATTCCCTTTTGGCTAAATACAATGCTAGGCACAAACTAGCACTTGGTTATCATCCTCAATCCAATGGACAAGCAGAAGTCTCCAATAAGGAGATTAAACAAGTTTTGAAGAAGACGGTGAACACCAACCGCAAAGATTGGGCTCAAAAACTTGATGAAGCACTGTGGGTATGTCGAACAGCTTTCAAAACATCAATTGGAATGTCACCTTATCGTTTGGTATTTGAAAAACTATGTCATCTACTAGTTGAATTAGAGCATCGAGCCTATTACGCTGTGAAGAAGTTGAACCTGGATATGACATTAGTGGAAGCACAACACTTATTTCAACTCGACGAGCTTGATGAATTTCGGAACGAGGCATATAAAAAATGAGAAAATATACAAGGAGCGAACAAAACTGTGGTACAACAAAAGGATCCTAATGAGGGAATTCAAACTAGGAGAACGAGTTCTTCTGATCAATTCTCGCTTGAGACTTTTTTCAGGAAAGCTTAGATCACGGTGGTCGGGACCATTCGAAGTCTCCAATAAGGAGATTAAACAAGTTTTGAAGAAGACGGTGAACACCAACCGCAAAGATTGGGCTCAAAAACTTGATGAAGCACTGTGGGTATGTCGAACAGCTTTCAAAACATCAATTAGAATGTCACCTTATCGTTTGGTATTTGAAAAACTATGTCATCTACTAGTTGAATTAGAGCATCAAGCCTATTACGCTGTGAAGAAGTTGAACCTGGATATGACATTAGCGGAAGCACAACACTTATTTCAACTCGACGAGCTTGATGAATTTCGGAACGAGGCATATAAAAAATGAGAAAATATACAAGGAGCGAACAAAGCTGTGGTACAACAAAAGGATCCTAATGAGGGAATTCAAACTAGGAGAACGAGTTCTTGCTTGAGACTTTTTTCAGGAAAGCTTAGATCACGGTGGTCGGGACCATTCGTAGTCCAAAGGTGTTCCCATATGGTTTGGTAGAATTGATAAGCAAGGATGGATCCATATTTCAGGCAAACGGTCAACGACTCAAACACTATTATAGTGAAAAAAAAATCAGGATGTGGAAGAAATTGTCCTTGGAGAATCAAGTTAGATCCAAGTTAAAGAAGTGCTTCTTGGGAGGCAATCCAAGTTCTATACCTTTATTTTAGTTTTAAATACATTCTACATGATTTTTCCATTTTGGTTATGTTAGTAACGTTATTTTTTGTGTTTTTATAAGTACACTCTCAAGTGTGGACTATCAGACTTAGATGACTATGGGAACGGGGCTACGGTGGAGCTTGTAGGTAAAAAATATTTTTTACAGAGAAAAAGGCGATGCTGCATCTCCTTAAAAAAATCGCATGCTTGTGTGGGTTGGATAGTATTGTTGGCAATGATGCAAATATTTTAAAACGTGGCTTGATTGTGAATTATGAATAGGTTAAGTGCTTGAATGGAAGTCTTACTTACCTTTACAGAAAATGGTAACATAAATGCATGTGAATTGAATAGGGCGTTGAACAAGAATAAGTTGATTCATAAATGATATAGGCTGAGTTAACAACCCTAGAAGTTGAATCCAAATAACCTATAACATTACCATACCTTTAAACAAAATTTAAGATATTTGGGTGGTTGAGCTGTTGTAGTGAAACTTAGAGATAAATGTGGTTTCCATATATGCTAAAGTTTGTGTGGATTGTATGAGACCAATATGATGAAATTAGGTGGAAACCCTAAGTTAGGGGTTGATTTTCGAGAATGGGTGTTTTATAAAGGGTACTGCACTAATCACTGCATAAAAGAAAAAAAAATGTTGTGAAGCTACCTTAAAAGATCCCTATTAGGACTATTTTAACAATTTCATTGTGAAACATCTTTTCATAACCTTAATGACTCGAGTAATTAAGTCTGCAAGGGTTTAAAACCCAACGCCTTAAAGTCACCTGGTTTGAGAGTCGTCGGCCTAAAACTCACTACAGAGGTCATATATATGAAAAAGTAGGTGCGTGAAATAGAAGACGCACTACATGCCTTGATTAAGCTCCAAACACTCGTTTTAGAGGATTAGACCTTTGATAATGGGTTAGTAACTTAATTGATTCTTAGAGGTTGATGTAGTAAAAAATAAAGAAAATCCCCATTTATTGATATGTGAATTACAATCATTAACATCTATCCAGACAAGAGAGAGTAATGAGTAGTGATTTGAAAACTAATATTAGATTACATTATTGGGAAAAGAGTGAAAAGAAATTAAGTTTGGGGTGTGTGAATCCCACAAGAAGAGAAATGAAATAATTGAATCGATTGATAACTGCATAGTGTTGTATTTGTTTCCTCTCACACACACATGTTGCATTGAAAAGGTAAGAATCTGATTTTTGTATTATAACTTTGAAGTGGTTCCTGAATTCGATATTACATCTTCAATGTTGAGCCATAAAAACATACTATCCAGCTAAATATGTATTTGAGTCTTTTGGTAGTGTGTTTTATTTGTGTGTTTGAGAGTCTTATTTGTATGTTGTTCTGTGTTTGCTCGAGGACAATTAAAGAATTAAGTTTGGGGATGTTTGATGAGTGTAAATCACTCATTAAACTAATACATTTAAAACATTGTTTTCGGCTTGTTCTTGAGCATTTTTGAGCCTTTTGATGTGTTTGTTAATGTTGTTTTGTAGTTTAGGTAAATTGGAGAGAGTGGCATATATTGGAGCTTAGGATGGAACCACGTGTTGATCATAAACTGGACTTGAAGAGGAGGTAAAAGAAGAAAAATGAAGTGGAAAAGAGGCAAAAGCGGAGGAAAACTAATCATGGAATAAAGTGTGAAGAAAAAAACCAATAGGGAGCTGGGCGTTGTGACGCCATGTCCTAGGCACTGCAACGCCCAGCCAGCCCAGAAAACCAGCACTCCAGCAGCATTACTCATCGCGGCGTTGCGGAGCCACTTCTCGGGTTATAAGAAAATGTGATTTTTGTAAATTTTTTGGTCTGGTCCAACTTCAATCCGTCTTAATACCCTAAGAGACTATAAATACAACATTGTAGACCTAAATTGAAGAGAATAAGATGTCTTAGGAGGCAAGGAAGAGGAGCAATCATCAAGAGTAAAAAAGAAAACGAATTGGAGAAGAATTCAAGTGGCAAAATAGTTTTTCATATTCTTATCTTCTCCATGTTCTTTATTTTAGAATTTAATATGTCATTTCTAGTATTCATGTACTGACTTTATTATCTAGGGTTTGATGTAACTAAACTCGAGACATATTTGGATTCTAATATAGTTATTTCATTTGATTTTTTCCATTAATTTATTTATGTTGATTCTTATGCAATGCTTTCAATTACCAAATCAATTGAATGATTTGATCCTTTAATTTTCGGTACTCAAGAGAGGGGACTTTAGGAGTGATCTAATAATAACATAACCTAGATTTTGTAGATTTCGAGAGAATATAAAATCTTTGAGGTAACCTAGATTTTGTAGATTTCAAGAGAATATAAAATCTTTGAGGTTTATCCCATTTAAGAATCCTGCGCATATAATTTATATAGTGTTAATTCGGAATAGAGATATTGGAATTAAAATATACAAATAGGTTCTATTTAGCGCTCGAGAGAGGGAATAGAATTAATCTAAGGTTCATGCCTATAAATTCAGGAAAAGTTTATAGGAATAACTATAGAAATTGAAAAAAATTGTTGATAGTGAGGTGAAATCAATCCATAAGCCTTCTCACATTGATAACTCTCCTATAACTTGCTTTCGTTCATTTGAATTATCACACATTCATATTATTTTAGTATAAAAACATTGACTTGAGATTTGATTTTTCTAGATAAAGTGAAAGCTGAAATAATTATAGTATTTAATAGGAATTAAATTACAATCCCTATGGGTTCGACACTTTAACTTCATTACTATATACAAAACTTTACACCGTACGCTTGTGGCATAAATCACGATATAGAAAATGCGTGACAGGGAAGAAGATTGAATCACTACCAAAAACAGTTTTTCTCTTTTCTTCTTTATGTTTTTTTATCAATAATTTGATTATGTCTCTTTCATCCATCATGAACTAAACTTCTTATCTATTGATATAATCTACACTTGAGACATCATTTTGATCTTTATTAATTATGTCTTAGCGACTTTCCGTTAAATTTTATTTATGTTATTCGTATTTAATGCTTTCAATTAATTGATTATTAATTGAGTGATTTGATTGTTTAAGTTTCTTCACTTGAGAGTGGGAACTTTCGACGTGATCTTAGAATAATATAGTTTAGGAAATATAGATTTTGAGAGAGAGTATAATTTCTATGAAGTTGTTTCACATAAGAACCATAAAACTTGATAATTCTTAGATGTTTAATTTGAAATAGTGATAATGGAATTGAATTCTAGGAATATTTTTTACTTGACACTCAAGAGAGAGAATAGAATTATATTAGGATTCTTACTTATAAACTTGGAAAAATTAATTAGATATAACTAGATAATTGAGAAAATAGTCGATGGGTAGATGAAATCATAATCCTAAATTTTTCTTATATTGATTAATCCTTATTAATTCCATAATCGTTGAGTTCTTCACAATATTCACCTTAGATTTAGTTAAAAACATTGATACTCAATTTCGACTGTCTAGATAAAATAAACTTTATTCAATTATAGTACTTGGTATTAAATTAAATTTCAATTCATGGGGGTTAGACATCATAACTTCGCAGTTATATTAAAAGACTTAACATCATACGCTTGCGGTATAGAAAACACGTAACAACAGCAGACTTGTAGTGTTCTGGTGAGATTAACCATTGCTCCATCATTTCTTCTTCCTCCATTGGTAATATTGTAGTCACTACCACTATTATCCTTTGTGGGTGTGGAGCTTGTGGCAACTAAGTTTAGAAAGTTGTGGGTTGAACCTCCTCGGTCGGTGTTCGTTTGATGGTTTTTTTGAGCTCGGATTCAAAATTTCTCGATGTTTTCGCAAACGTAAAAATCATTTCTCTTACTTTTATGAAGAAGTATCTAAGGAAGCTTTAAGTCAACGGTATAAAAATCATACTCTTTTTTCCATCACCAAATAGTTCAGTACAAAAGAAAGTCTAAAAATAAGCATCTCCTCCTACCATATAACACTAAGCACAATAACCTTTCTTCATTGGTATCCAATGAAACTCCATACCATCAAGTATCAAAATCAATCTATCCACATCATAATTGATAGCTTTACATATACAATAATTTGAAAATTGAGAGATTTTGTGGGATGAGTATATAAACATACTTAATGAATGGAATATATTGTTCGTGAGTGAAATAGTAATAAACAACCTTTTGGCTTCCTTACAAAGGAAGGCAGCTTTTGCTACTCTGATGAACAACAAAACACCTATAAGAAGAGGTCAAAACTATCTTCCTCATTGTACCTCTGTCATGAGAATTAGTGATCGGATTTAGTGAATGGTAAATGACTTAACAAAAACGAGAGAGCCAAAAAAGTATTGTGAAAAGAAAAATTCCTTCATACATGGCACGCCTTTGGAGTATATATAGGTGTTTAGAATCATGAAACCGTTAGGTGGTTTTCTTCAACGAGTCCAATGGTTAACGTCTATTCACTGATTGTTCTCACCTATGTACTTAGTGGTCAACTTCCAAGACTAAGTGGTCAAAAGGATCATTGATAACCATTAGGTTCAACCAATTAGAAGGATGTCCAGACGGTTGGGAGTCATGGTTGTCAATCTCTCATAGCGATAGATGTTCTATCAAAGTGGTAATCAATCTATCATAGGGGTAGTCAAGCATTCATAGTGGTAGCTGGTCTATCATAGTGGTAGTCAGATAATTATAATGGTAGTCAATCTATCATAGCAATGGCAGTCTATCATAGGGTTGTCGGGCAATCATAGCGGTAGCTGAACTATAATAGTGCCAGTCAGGCATCATATTAGTAGTCGATCTATCATTGTGATAGGCGGTCCATCATAGAAGTAGTTGGACAATCATAGTGATATTCAATCTATCATAGCGATATACAGTCCATCATAGCGGCAACCGGTCTATCATAGAGGTAGTTGGGCAATCATAGCAATAGTTTATCTATCATAGAGATATGCAGTCTATCATAACGGTAGTTGGGCAATTGTCTTCGCTTGGTTGGCCATTTAGTCCACTATTTACATTACATAGAATTATTAGTCAATCTACCTCTTATCGACAGATATTGTTAAGAGGTAGCATCTTCACTCCTCCATGTCATAAGAGTAATTACCCTTTTTTGTGTTTCCATTTTATCTCGATGTATAAGGTAGTATTATCCACTTCTTCTAGCCAAGAAACTTTAAAATCATGCTCTTCACATTGAGTGGGCGCAAAAGTGAGAGTGGAAATGAGTCGACTAGCCCATTTTTGGATGGGTCTGTTGAAGATCGTAACCCAATGGGTCCATCAACTAGCCATTTGGCGTCAATCAATCAACCTCCCCAGGGTGACGATCCAACATATTTCAACAATTTTCATGTTTTTGATCCATGTTATACTAAAATCCACATCGATTCTTCTAAATATCCCAATCAAAATTTTTGAAATTGGGTTGGATCTAATGGGTAAAGTGTGATCCTTGACATTCCAAAGGGACATAGCTCTTATAATTCTTTAACCAAATTGATTCAATTGCTCGATAGATATAATCGTGTCTAATGTGCGTTCGATTTTCTTCTATATTAACTTTTTTTGTTCCTAGATGAACCGTTGTTCACACGGCCGACCGCTATGCTATTGAGTACTTGACTATTGCATGGTGGTTGAATGCGCTAGCTTTGTCGATCAATGCTCTTGCTTGTTTTTTAATAGTTTGTACAATTTCGAGTTGGATTAGCAAATTTTAGTTATGCCATTTTCATTGGCGGTTTATGAGATTTAACCAAATTTTTTTATTCTCTTGCTCACAACTTAGCCCTTTGAATAATTTTGATATGCTAAATGCTAAGTATAGTGATTTTAAGCATTCACCAATTTTTTGGCTTTGAAAACTCACTGCTAGGATTGTAGAGCGATTTTGAGATTATAACCAATTTTTTGATTTTCTTACTTATAACAAGCGATTTGTTGTGTCGAGCACATGGGATTTTGAGTTAACCAATTTTTTAGTTTTGAAAGTTCACCACTATGATCATAGACTAATTTTGAGTTATAACCATTTTTTTGGTTTTCTTGCTCGCCGCCAACCCCTTGAACGATTTGTTATGTTTAGCGTATGGTCTAGTAATTTTGAGTTTTAACAATTTTTTTATTTTATTTTGAAAGCTCACCACTATGGCCATAGAGCAATTTTGAGCTTATAACCATTTTTTTGGTTTACTTGCTCTCCACTTGACCCCTTGAACGATTAGCTATCTTGAGCGTGTGGTCTAGTCATTTTGAGCTTTTAACCAATACTTTGGTCGGTTTTGAAAGCTCACGACTAGGATCATAGAGTGATTTTGAGTTTATAACCAATTTTTTTATTTTCTTACTTACTATGGGCGATTTGTCGTGTTAAGTAAGTGGTATAGTGATTTTGAGCCTTAACCGATTTTTTATTTTTGAAAGCTCCCCATTATGACTGTAGAGCGATTTTGAGCTTATAACCATTTTTTTCTTACTCACCGCCAACCCTTGGACAATTTGATGTGTTGAGTGCATGATCTAATGATTTTGAGCCTTAAACCAATTTTTTGATTTTGAAAACTCACCACTATGACCGTGAGAGCTTATAATCGTTTTTTTAATTTTCTTGCTCGCCGCCTAACCCATCAGACGATTTGTTTTGTTGAGCGCGTGGTCTAGTGATTTTGAGACTTAACCAATTTTTTATCTTAAAAGCTCGCCACTATGATCATAGAGTGATTTTAAGCTTATAACTTTTTTTTGTTTTCTTGCTCACCGCCTTACCCCTTAAACAATTTGTTGTATTGAGCGTGTATTATAGTGATTTTGAGTTTTAACCAATTTTTTTTTAAAGCTCACCACTATCACTGTAGAGCAATTTTGCGATTGTAGATCAAATATGTGCATTAACATAAATCTTGCCTATATTTGCAAACTCAATAGGCACATCGGGCGTCCTAAGTAGGTTGCCCTTCTTTAGTGCCCTCATTGTTTAATATTTTAAACAACGAAGAAAATATCAGATAATTTCGATACAAATTTATTGTGATAATATGCAAGAAAATAATGTCCCTATTTGGCCCCCATTAAATTTTAATTTATTTTTCTCTCTCTCCTTTTATCAACCACACTTTCTCCACTATTTCAAAATCATTTTTTTTTTCAAATAAGGGCAATATGACATAATATGAAGTACTTGATCACAAACTCAAGCATAAAATAATTTGTAGAGGAATTAAGATTTCACTAAAATATGGAGAAAGAATTTCAAGAATTTTGCGTTTTTGATTTGTCCTACTTATTATAAAATACAATGAAGAGCTAAATATATATTGGAAATGTTTCAAACCCTAAAAGTAGAGTTATATATGGAAAAGAATGCTCAAAATGCATTGAAACTCAAAAATGAGCCAAGGCTAGATGAATATGGCGCTCAAGCATCTAGCTAGCACAAGGCGAGTGCCGCTTCACTGCTTTGGGCGCTCAAGCTCCAATCGAGCATAATTGCATCGAAAAGTCCTCCCTAGTCCATTTCTTAATCTCTTCAAGTCTAACACAAATTTCAACTCTCAATTGGGCTTCCAAATAGAATTTCAACTAGAATTTGCCATACAGGCTTCAAATGATTGCAACAGCATTCCAACAAATAGAATTTCTCTTAATGGCAAAGTTAATTAGAATTCCAAATCATCTTCAAAATAGAATTCAGTTCACATCCTAATTCTAACAAATTCCACCTTAACATAAATTTCAAAGATTCTCCACCTAAAGACAAAACTCCACTACAAAGAATGAACTTCAACTCTTCAACAAAAAAAATACAAATGAACTTCTATATCAAAATTCCTAACTTCGAAATATTCTCCACCTCTATCACAAGACCCAAATGGGTTCAAACTTAAAAACCTGAGTAATTAAAATTCCAACACCCTTAGTCACCAAAGTTGCTCATGAGCAACAAAATCAAATGTGATTAACAATCAACAAATAAGGCTACAACAAGCACTGTAACAAAATCACCATGGAATGCTTCAATTGAAGGATTTTTGTTAGAATCATCACCTTTAACCACGAACAAAATAGAATTAACTAAATCAACATCTTTGTACCTATGTGGAGGCGTATTCTAAAAAACTAGTTTGTTTCCAGAAATCGAATACCACTGCTGGTATTGGTAGCAAAGCTAAATTATCCATAACTTTCGAACATGACTTAAATGTATTCATCAAAGTAGATCTCAAACAAAACTCTGACGATACTAAATCAAACTCACAATCCACATGAGTCCTTAAACTATGTTGATGCATCGAAGATTCTGTACAACCTTGTAAGTCATATAATTGGGATTTTTTTTGTCCCTACAACACAATATGAGCATCTCGACAAACATTCAAGACTCCACATTCACTAATAAATTTGTATCCTTTCAAGTCCAAAGTACTTAAAGAGACAATAATTTTCTTCAAATCAAGAACATACCGCACTATATCAAGTGCACTAACACTTCCATCAATCAATTTAATTCTAACTCTTCCTATACTATCTATTCGATAATGTGTATTATTACCAATCACAGCAATACCTTTTAAAACTTCTTCATATGTTGTAAACAAATCTTGATTGGGACAAATATGAAAAGTGTCTGCTGTATCAAGATTTCAATCCTGTTTAGATTTGGAATTGCCGTAAAAAATCACCAAAAGATTTCCATCATTGTGAAACGTTTCTCCAACACTGGCTTTACCTGTAGTATCCAATTTCTTTCCTTTCTAATTAGTTGTAGGCAATTTTTCTTTATTCTGCAACTTATAACAATCATTAATAAATTACCTATTCTTATTGAAATAATTACAATTTTATTTGTGAAGTTGGACATTAATTTGCCTCTTGCACAACCACCATCAACAATAAGGTCATCTCCATGAGTCTCAACTCAAAAGAGATATTTCATCATCTCCTTTGAATATAGAGCATCATAAACATCTTCAATGGTGAGAACAATGACTATATAGAAGCGTGTCTCTAAACGACATATATGAAGTGGGCAATGAACACAGAAAAACAAATCCAAATCTTTTTCATCATATTTAATCTCTAAAATTTTCAGATCAACGACGATTTCCTTAAACACGATTAGGTGGATTTCAAGAAATGTACCTTCTGTTATATGATGAGAATAAATGCACTGCTTCAAGTGCAATTTACTAGTAAGGCTAGTCATGCACAATTGCTTCAATATTAACCATAACGCAGTGGTGGACTTTTTCTTCAAAACATCCTAAAGAATGTTTACGAAAAATGAAGATAAATTTGTGATAGGGCCTTCCAATCCCTATGTTGTTTATACTCTTAATTCCTAGTTGAGGATATCTTGTTAAATCTCAACAACGCATTGTCCAAATCCATCTAAATGAGAATTGCTCGCATGTTTACCTGCCATAATAAAAATCTTATGCTCTGATCCTAAAGTGAAATATCATTCTTCTTGGTTTCCATCTCAAAATCAAAAAACATTCTCCCTATGAATTAAACCTTAAATTTGATACCAGTTTGTTATAAACAATGAAGAAAATACCAGATAATTTTGATACCAATTTTTTGAGATAATAGATGAGAAAATAATTTGTCACAATAAGAAGTAATTGATCACAAACTTAAGAGTAAAATAATTTGCAGGGGAATGGAGATTCCACTAAAGTACGAACAAAAAATTACAATGATTTTGTAATTTTGATTTGTCTAACTTATTCTTATATATATATATATATATACGGCCCTGGGCTGGAGGAATAGGCACTCGAGCTCCAAGCGAACTTCACGCGTGCGTTGCCTCGATGCTCGAGTGTCCAGCCGGCACTATTTCACTACTCTGGGCGCTCGAGCTCCAGTCAAATGCTGACGAGCATAATTGCTTCGAAAGGTCCTCTCTAGTCCATTTCTTGATATCTTCAAATCTAACACAAATTTCAACTTTCAATTGGATTTTCAACTAGAATTTATCAAATAGACTTTAAATAGGATTCTAAAAACATTCCAACAAATAGAATGCTTCTTAATGTCGGCCTTAATTAGAATTATCAATCTCTTCAAAGTAGAATTCGGGTCATACCCTAAAATAATAAAATATGTTTTTATACTAAATTTAACTTTATTATTGTCATAATGTATGTATGTAATATTACCAACTTTCGACATTAATTTTTATACTAAAACTAATTCTTAATGCCATATAAAAAACATATTTAATTCTTAATGCCAAAATCACCCTCCTCTTCTACTGTTAATTTTTCTTGTACTTTGAAAATTTAATTCTTAATGCCATACTAAATTAATAGTATGAGAAGAAGGTGAGTATCAAATATGTTTTTATACTAAATTTAACTTCAAAAACATTATTCCGCTAAAAAAATAATCCTAAATTCATAACATTTTCCCAAATTTCACTTCCTTTAAATTTTCAAAAACTTACTATTCAATTCCCAAACTTACCACAAGTCAATCAATTGTCTCTAGGGAAAATTGTAGCCACAGTATCAAACCTTTCATTTTTTCTCAGACTTGACTCAAACATTTCATTTTGTACCATCCACTGTATCAAAATTTCAAAAATTTGCACCCGAAGTCCAAATGAATGAAAAATGTTAATCATCTGTTAGATAACCTAAAGTCAATGATTTGACCAAATTTTAACCATTTTTTAAAGAGTAAAAATGTAACTTTACATTTTTCTTACAAAAGAATTAAAGTAAATAAAGCCAACAAAAAAAAAACCAAAATCAAAAAGTTATCTTCTTCAAGCCGCCCAATCCAACCCCACCGCCACCCAATGTCGGTTGTCATCCTGGTATTCCTCTTTCCACCACTCTCTTGCAAGCTTTATCTTCTCCTTCGGACTCTTCTCATCATCCAATGATACCCACCAATCCAATTGCATTTTCTTCTTCTTCCTTCTCTCCATCGTTGAAATAACCCTAGAGCTTGATGAGGCTCCATCAGTCGCTCTTTGGCCTCCCCTTCTTGATCTCATTCCCAAACCATTCTATCACATAATCCTTCACTTTTCTTGACTCCCCTTCATCTCCATTAACTTGTGTTCCACCACCAATCTTTACCCGGAATACTTTTCTTCCACTCGCTCTTTTTTCCCCCACTCTCTACACTAAACCTATCGAAAATTTCCCTCTAAGATGCCCATCTTCTCCTACCCTTCGATGGAGATGTTATCTCTGCAATTGCCTTTGGTGATGCCTCAGCCCTTACAACTACCCAATAACTCCATTCTTACCACTACCTCTAGTGATGCCTTAACCCTCACAACTACACTCTTAGGCGACCTTTCCACATCCCCAAAAATTTCAAACTTCGATGACTCTGTGGAGTTAAAACATAATTGGCTTCAAAGACTTCAAAAAGGAGGCAACATTGGCGATTGTCGAAGTTGTGACGATTGGGATGATTTTGGGGTTGAGAGTTGTAGCGGTTTGTGGTGGTAGACAACGGTGGTGATTGTGGTAGGAGAGAAGGATGCGATGGTGAAAGATAATTTTTTAGGATAAGGAATGTAGTGGTGGTGCCGACAATTTTGGTGGCGGTGATGCTTGGTGGAGACGATTGTTTGTATTGTATTGGGGTGGGGTGGCATGAAGAAGATAACTTTTTTATTCTTGTTTTATTTATTTATTTATTTTTTTTGCTTTACTTATTTTATATGAAAAATATAAAGTTTCTCATTTACCCTCTAAACTTAGTCAAAATTTGGTCAATTAATAGATAAACTAACGGTTTCCATCCATTTGGACTTTGAATGCAAATTTATGAACAATATGATACCATGGTGAATACAAATGAAAGATTCGAGTCAAGTCTAAGACAAAATGAAAAAAATTGATACCATGACTGCAATTCTCCATGGTTTCTGTCCTCTAATATTATCTTACAATCATACTTAAAATTATACTTTTGAGTGTTACAGTTTAGTCCCTAACAACCCGTTATTATTTATAAATAAATAAGTATAAACGAAGAGAAGGAAATCAAGGGACAGGGCAGGGGTACAAAGGAACAGGAGAACATTTCTCCTTCGAAAGGGGAGCCGGACCTAATAACCCTTTATCATAAGAAAGGCGAAAACTAAAACCCTTGAATTTCTGTACGAGGTTTTTAAAGTTTGAGGAGGAAGGGAGATGGCAGCGACTAGTTTTCTGCGATCATCGTTTTTGTCGAAACTGAGAACATCGTGTAAGAATAACTATCGTCCGTTCTCAGCAAAGCCCACTGCTTCTTCTTCTACTACCGACAAGAGCTACTTTGAGGAAGAACAAGTTCCAACTTCTGGAATAAGCAGGCCGCTTTCAGAAATCCTCAAAGAGCTCAACAAGAAGGTCCCAGATTCTCTAATCAGAGCTCGCACTGAATCTGATGGGTTTTCTATCAAATACATTCCCTGGTTTGTCCCTCTCCCTCTCTCTGTACACACACACACACACACACACATATATATATAGAGTTAATGTTTAGTAGCTAAAGTAAGATGAAAATGTTAGTAGTGGTTTTCTATCAGTAATGATGAGAAAGATAGCAATGGCTGATCATCTGCTCAATAAAATGCTTTCTAAAAAGAAGATTTTTCTTGATTTTGATCAGGTGTTTATTACTAATAATAGAAATACAAGTGATGATTAGCTTATAAAGACATTTATTGGGAGAAGGAAATTTTATTTTCAGCAGCTAGATTGATAAATGGAACTGTTGAAAGTGTGCTTAACATCTTCTATTCAGCCCAAGATGATCCAGCCCAATTGTTATTTGATGGATGCAACCCGGGTAGCCCATTACCGTTGATTCTCGCATTTTACTTAAACACGCCTGATAACATGTGGTGCTGGCACAACCGTTGGATGCATTCGTGATCTATAACTCCGCAGGCAGTCGATTCATTCACTCTGATCTAGGGTTTTCTCTCCTTTGAGACTTTCTGTATTTTCTCTCTAATGAAAACTCTGTAATCCTTTAGGATAGATAATCTTGGTGATATCTAGAGTTGATTACAGAATTTTGGATTACGTTCTTCTTCTGATTCTTGGTGAGCAGAGGTTCTGTTGGTTACTTGGTGTAATCTGTAAAAAGGGAGAAAATGAGAGATTAGGCTGAGGGCTAATTCATGTGATTCTTGGGTCTCTAATTTCTATATTGGTTGAACTTTGTTCTATTTTAGTGGATTGGAGTGTTATTCACTGAGGTGAATGCTCAACGGGTGAGTAGCCTTTTGGTGAACATCCGGGCCTGGGGGCGAAAAATACTTGTGTTCTTTTGACATTTTTGTTGTTTTTGGTAATTATTGGGACTAAAATACCAACAGGAACAAATTGAGGGCGACCCGAGGGAGATATGGCTATATGTCTTCTTTGTTAGTAAAAATGTTTGGTGAAATTCAAGCTAAAAGGAACTTTTACTTCAATCTAAGCATGCTTAAAAATGCCCTTATTCATACTTAAATTGGATATACATTTAAATCCAGAGATGGTATATAAAGAAATTTTCTTTTGTAATCTTGGTTGCTCACAGACCAGAAGCAGTTTCCAATGTTACTTGCCCGACATATGCCCATCTTGGCATCGTGCGGTTGGTAGCAGCCAGATGGATCATAACCTAATAGGATGGAGACGCTGAAAGATTTAAATACGATAATCATGTTGCCAGTTGCTTAGTTTTGTTTCTCTTTTATTTGCGAGAATGGAATAATCTTCAATTTTAATAGTTGTTGCAGGTGTTTTTTGGGATGCAAAAAGTTAACTTTATGAAAGCAAGTTAATTTTGTGGAAGACGGCAAAAAATAGATTACGATAGAAGCATAAAAAGAGAGAGGCAAGAAGAGGAAGAATAGAGTTGTATTTGAAGAAGGTTTACCAAATGGTTTGCTTTTCTGTGTTCCTTTAGGTTATAATGTTATAACAGTTAGCCAGTGATACTGTTACTAACATTGATGAAGTCTAGCAGAGTAGCACCTTTTAAGTGAGTGCAATTGAGTTGATCACCTAACTTATCAGTATTGCATCTGTTTACGATTAACTTCCACACTACCCAAGCCATTGGACCAAAAAACAAAGAAAGAAAAAGTCTGTCCGTTTGGTGCATGCACAGCTAGAAATTATCAATTTTAGCAAACAAAGTGCATAATTCTGCTTTGTGATCAACTAAAAAAATCATATCATATTTCCTCCCATTTTAATATTAGTTATCCATCCCTATTACTTACCACGTGTCATAACTTGTGTGCATTTTCATTTTCTTCCTCAGCATCAAACTCTACCATAGTAACTTTTCTTTTAAGATCATACTTACTTTTGATGACTTTTGTTCTTTGTAGGCACATAGTCAATAGGATTATGAACTTGCATGCTCCAGGTATGTCTTCCACCGAGTAAATTCTGATTTTAATGGACACTCTTACATGAGTTTTATTCTTTACCACTTGTAGAATGGTCTGGTGAAGTCCGTAGCATCACTTATTCAGCTGATGCCAAATCTGTATCTGTTGTTTATCGTGTAACGCTCTATGGGACTGATGCAGAGGTATCATCGTCTTCACTCATGCTTAAATGTGCTTATTGTTCATTACTCAATTGAAACATTTGTCTTACAATGCTATGGTAGTATGACACTGATAGTTTATGTGCTTTTAAATGTTACTTTGGATCCAATTCAACAAGGATTTAGGAATGATTGTGAGAATACATTCCTTCATTCTTTTATTTATTTAAGGGTGTCGGGTTCTTGGGCGAGATGCTCCCATTGCGTAAGAAAATGTTCTTATAAAAATCTGTCTTTGAATATTTCTCACTCACATGGTTATGTGAATTTAAGATTTTTTAGGACCCAGTCTTTATCTTGACAATGTATATAGATTATTTTTTAGTGCCTTCAGTATTTGAAGGAACTGGTACCTACAAATCTCAGGTTAGATTAAATGGACAGATTGGTGGCATAACTCCAGTGAAAGAATAGGTGAAATAACTTATATTGCTATTTCTTCTATCTGGACTAGATCTATCGGGAATCAACAGGAACTGCTTCAACAAGTGAGCCAGGTTATGGTGACCCGGTGCAAAAGGCAGAAGCAATGGCATTTCGTCGAGCTTGTGCTCGTTTTGGGCTGGGGCTTCATCTTTACCATGAAGATATGCAATAGTGTGGCATTAAGCTGGCACTATCAGTTTCAGTTCAGGAACACACTTTTGAGATTTGCCTTTT
>CAIGRQ010079810.1:0-14624 GCA_903798375.1 Fraxinus sp. D2006-0159
AAATAAAAAATTATTAATTTTTATGCAATTCCAAAATGGGTTCACAAAGTGTTATTTTTAATTTTGTGGGTCAATTATTCAATGACAATAACCGTTAAAAAAAAAGTAAAAGTCTATCGCAACGTTTAAAAAACGCTGCAAAAGACGTCTACCGCAACGTTTAAAAAACGCTACAAAAGGGGGTCTATCGCGTTGAAAAAACGCTACAAAAGGGGTCTACCGCAACATTTAAAATATGCTGCAAAAGGGAGTTTACCGCAACGTTGAAAAAACGCCGCAAAAGGGGGTCTACCACAACGTTTAAAAAACGCTGCAAAAAGTCTTACCTCAACGGCAACACTAACTTTTGCAACACTTGAAAAAACGCTGCAAAAGGTCTTTTGCAGAGTTTTTTGGTTGCTGCAAAAGCCCTTTTTTGGTGTAGTATAAGGAGCATGTATTATATAACACATTTATGTGTTATGACTGTAGATCTCAAAACTTAAGATTTTTCTAATAAACTCAATTTTATCTAAAACGCTGCAAAAGGTCTTTTGCAGAGTTTTTTGGCTGCTGCAAAAGCCCTTTTTTGGTGTAGTATAAGGAGCATGTATTATATAACACATTTATGTGTTATGACTGTAGATCTCAAAACTTAAGATTTTTCTAATAAACTCAATTTTATCTGGATTGTATCTTTTTTATTTGGCCAGTCACTTCTACAATGACATTCTTCGATAGATTTTGATTCAACGTTGTTGCTTTCATTCATAGTATTGTGAGCTATATTATAATATAAATGTGTGATGAAAGATGTTTATTTTTGATTTTATTTCTTTCCTACATAATGATATAACTTATCGATATCTTTACATTTTCAATACTTTTGAGTACCTGAATCTCTTACGCATGCATACAACACCACAAAACACACATTTCTGCTCTCCATCTCATCCCATTGTTGGCGACAAATTGGCCAACAAACATAATGAATCCGGCAAATTAAACCTGCAAATTGCCACCCCGGTCTATTATTAAGACCCCCTAATTATCAAATCTCTATAACTCATAACCTTAAGTGCGCGTCCCCAAGCCCTGAAACTGTGAACATTGCTCCCATTACCCCCAGTCAGTCGTTGTCGATCCAAACCAAGTAACAAGTGTCTCTGTATGTTATGTGAACTTCAGGCATTGAGTCATCGTCGGACAGCAACCAACACATGTGTCTCTATATGTTACTATGGAAAAATTTCAGTCTTGAAGACGTCGTGGGCAGATGATAATTTTGTTAGATGATTTTTTGGTTGTGGCAATTATGGAACGTCAATGACATGCCTTTATTTACCCAATCATTACTTCAATACATTTATTTCGATATACTCACTATATGAAACAGTACATTATGCACAAAAATATTGCTGACAACTTTTTCTTTTCTTTTTTCGATTCTATTTTCTTTTCACATAATGGCATAACTTATTAAGATATCCCATTTTCACTATTTCATGTACTTAAACCTCTTCTAGAGTTTTATAATATGTTATACTCATTAAGAGTATATGCTTCCTTAATAAGATCATCTTTACCAATTGCTCACGCTTCGGGTGTGTCATAAATTTATCAAATATAATATTAATGAATTGTCGTTTCAGGAGTCAATTCGATTTTAAGCATTTAAAATTGACGTGTGAGTTTGTTAATCTTTTTGGTCAGTAAATGCATCTAAATGAATTATCCCCCGAACTTTTGGTCCGAATTGTCTTTTGCGATGATTTAGATAATGATACATATGTACATTCTACATTATTTTCATTTTCTTAATTTCCCCCTCTAATACCGAGAGAATTGTCAAATCAAATTTAAAATCATTTTTTCCCGAGTTATAAAATATCACCAATTTGGGATAATGGTTCATACTACACCTTTATTTTCAATATTATTTACTTTCCATCTCAATGCAATGTTGTGGATTAATTTTATATATATCGTACTATCAAATAATTAGATGAAGAAATCAAGCTCTAACCATAAGCCAATTATAATAGGAAGAACTTGATGTTGGCATGATGCATTCTCTAAACAAAAATTGAAAATATTTAGTTCACAATTAAATTAGGTGGAGGCATTTAACAAACAATAATATTAAATCATTTATCGACATATTAACTGACACTTATTAAAAAGTTGAGATTTGGAATCACTAGTGTTAATAAGACACGCCTTCATGATTGTATAAATTTGAGTAGTATTTTTGCAAACTTCAGATTGCAAACAACATGTAATCATCTAGTATTTGTATCAAATCTATTAGATACAAATAATATCTAGATGGTCAATGTGGTGGGTGACGGGGCCGCATTTATCACCCTAATTAATTTTAAAAAAATATAGGGAATTCAGTCCCTATTTTGATTGTTGATGTAATGACCAATTGTCGATAAAGAAAACAAATAATATATATGAAATCATTGGATTGAAGAATCTTCTGGTTCTTCATTGAATATCCATTTGAATTTTTAATTTCACATCATTATTGATTTAGCGATGGTCCAACTGATCGTGCCAAGCAAAAAAATCAAAATAAACTTCTGGTTCAATATAAGATATAATTCAATTATTTAATTTTAAAGAATATGATTAAATATTATATAATCATACATCATTCAAGTAGTCAAACTAATTGATATTCTCATGGCATTTTTTATATGTTTTCATTCAAGGATAAAGATGAATTCAAAATGATACATTTTTCGAAACATGTACTACTTCGAGAACATATATTGCTTTTTCAAGAACAATATGTCAATATTCTTCTGGAACATTGAACATTATAATTCATACTTTTCAAGAGCAATCAAATATTAGTGTAAGAAAATTATTTAAGAATTTACTCTTCAAGAGTAAAAACATAATTTATGTTAGATTTTACATAATTATATTCTTCGAGAGCAAATAAAATCTAATTAGAATATCAGTAATACTAATAATGTGCTATTTTAGGAGCAATAATATTTTATAATAGAAACATAATAATTAATTGAACGATAATCAATCAAATAATATACAAGAAGAAAAGAAAATTTAGACAAAATAGTTGAATAAATATATTTTCTTACCAAATTTCGGAGCATAGAAATCTCTCAAAACATATCTTCCTCCTAAACTACCGAACACATAAAAGACAAGTACCTCACTTCGGTCAGCCTGTCAATGTAATAAATTGAATGAGTCTGATTTGATGATGGACAATCATTAATCACATGTGGTTACTTTCTTAGAAAGAGAAAGTTATGGGTAAGAGGAAAGATATTTTATGCAGTCAGAAATCGCATACGTCATTTTATCTTAGAGAGAAAAAATTTATGGTTAGAGGAAGAGACGTGTTATGGAGGCGATGATAAAAAAATTGACATCCATAAAAAAAATCATTAACTGTGGCAAGGAAATTATTGCATTTGTGTTCAATTAAATATATACAATTTTAGAGAGAAATCGTACTGATAACGTGTTGTGAAAAGAGAGAAAAAAAGAAAAGGGAATAAAAGTCAATAGACTTGCGTGTATTTTAATGAGAATCAAAGCTCTATATTTATAAAAAAAGGATTAGAGACATATATGGTAATAATTTCTAGGGTTGTAGGGGTACAATTGTTATTCACCAATAACTTACCATTTACAAAATGATATATAATTTAGTAATGAGTAATTATATTCACACTAAAATTTTTATTTATTGCACCGCATTTTAATTGCACATAAGGTTTTTAACCTTTGTGCATTGCAACACTTATATGTTTAAAGATTTTTCATATTATTTTTGTCATCAAACTTTTCATTAGTTAACATATTTTGGGCGTGTTCGGTAGAGATTAAAATCGGATTAAAATTAAAAAATTAACTGTTATTGTTGAGTTTTATTAGATGAGTGAGACCCAATAACGGTCATATTTTCAGTTTTAATTGAATTTTAAGCACGAACGAACATGCTATTTGTATTTGATAATAGTTTTATGTCCAAAAGCTCATTGAAATGACGTAAAATAACTTTTTTTTATCATATTTTTAAAAGATAAATAATTTAAAAGTGCGAAAAATATTTTTTTCCTCATTTCAAAGCATAAAAATAAAATATTTTTGATATAAATTATCAACAAGAACAAGACGTACTAACTAATGGAAGGTTGAAAATAAAAATTTGATCGAAAAATGTTAAGAAAATAATTGTTACAATGAACAAAAATTGATAAACTTAATTGTAATTAAAATTTGGTGTATGAAATAAAAATTGTAGTGACAATATAATTATCCTTTAATAATACGATGGAAACATGCTTTTCATGCTATTGTGTGAAATCTTAATAGGCTTGAAGTTGAATGGGTGATAAAATAATAATGTTATTTATAGTGAAAATTACTGATAGTCATCCTACAAGATATTATTATTTAAGTACATATGTGAGCATATATATGAGTATTTAATTGAGAGTTCATTAAAGATCATATTAATTGAGGGACATATCAAGAATTATCAAATATTAGTGAAGATGTTAAATGATTCCCTACTCAGATATTATTATATATTGATGATATTGTTTTATTTTTTCGTTAACCTATTTTGGAAACTAATCAATAGTATAATTACAAAGCCATATGTTGATATTTTCTAGTATGGAAGCCACATTCATATCTATGGGTGTAAAAAGGATCGGACGACCTAGGCCGAAGCAATCGGACCCACCAAAAATCAGAGCCAAAAAGGTCGAGTAAAAAAATGTAAAGTTAAACTAGCTCATATTTGATATCTTTTATTTCAAAACTTTTTTTTTCTACATATTCATTTTCAACCACACATTCATACAATAAAATATTCTGTATGTAAACTCAAATTCTTTTCATACTTTTTAACCACACATTTCTAAAAAATTCACCATTTAAAATTTTGATTTTGCCAATTAATGGCCAAGCGGGGGTTAGAGATTCATATTTGTAGGTGTGGAAATAAATCGTATTCATAATTGTCAAATAAATCATAATTAAACATCATTATCACATGAGTATTTTTTGGGTCAAATTTCATAGTCATTCTCACCACACTGATTGGGATTTTAATGTCTTACCTTTTACCCTTCAATTCAATTATGCCAGTGAATCTGATCTACTTTATTAATTAATTAGTCAATAATTAACTTAATTTATCCTATATAACCTAATTTAAAACCAATGAGAGAAAAAGGAAATTAAAATCGGTCCCATGTTTTGCGTGCGCCTGGGCGCGCACGATACGCCAGCCGTCTTGGTGGCCAATAATTCTCTCACGTGGCGAACGGCTACTTACACTACTTAGATTCACGCTATGAAGCAGCGCAATGTACCCACCGCGTATGTTAGCAAGAGATGACAATAAATTTGAATTTTTTCATCACAATGTATGTACAAGGAAAATTACACTATTGGTCCTCAATGAATCGTTCCAATATCAAATTAGTCTTCCATAGTTGAAAAGGAGAAGTTAGTCCTAAGTGATGAAAACATCTAAATCATGCAATTTCAATTTTTTTTTCTACGTACTAATTTTCAACTATACATTTACACAATAAAATATTTTGCACGTAAATTCAAAATTTTTTTTTTCATTTTTTATAACCAAACACTTTTCTACAAATTATTATTCAAAACTTCATTTTACTAAAACAATGACTAACAAATGAGGCTAAATCTCGTGAAATTCAAACTTTTAAGCGCAAGTCTAAGTTAGAAAGAAGAATTTAACTTCATAATAGCGTTAATGCTTTAGAGCATGTTTGGAAAATAATTAAAATATTTTGTTAATAACACATTTCGTAGTATCAACCCCTGTTTGAACCACATTATTTTTCTCATTCTTATTTTTAAACACAAATTCTTTAATAAAATAATATTTTTCATTACATCAATAACTTTTCATTCAAAAAATACATTCTTATTCTCAAAATGTGCACCGAACAAGCTCGTAATTACTATTATCCATTATTCTCACATGTTGTATAACTCGTAGTGAATAACTATTCAAATGTAAATACTTATCAAACGAGGGCTAATTAATTATTTGAACGATTCCTGCATATATGTACGTAGTATGCTAATAAATTGAAAGGTTGGGGAGATTGACTCATTTATTTTAAAAGGTTGAGGACCAGCAGTGGAATTTCTCCTGTATAAAATGAACAAGAAGACAGAGACCAAAAAAATTAGCCACCTAATTTCACTGCATTTTTCCTCAGCTTTTTGTCCTCAAATTGTTCCATTCTTGAGAAATTTCCGAAGTTTTCATCATCAGTTTTCCCTCAGAAATGACTAACTTTCGATTAATTTCACAATAAAGTTCAATTTTTTTTTTTTCTAAACATAAGTTCTTAGCGAGTCAGTTTTAGGGTTTCCCTACATTTCTCCATCTTAATCTACCCACAATCTTTATAAAAATACGCAGAACATTACGTCTTACTGAAATGTGGGAAGAACTTGAATATTTGTGTCGAGATTTAGGCTTTTATTGAGCTAAAAAAAAACTCCTGTTTTACGAATTCTTTTTGTGTTTGGATTCGAAAATAAGAAAATGCCAGGGCACAGATCGAAGACGGAGAAAAAAGATGGTGAGAAGCAGTTGCGAAGAGACCCTTATGAGGTTTTGGGGGTTAACATGAATTCTACGGATCAGGAAATCAAGAGTGCCTATCGGAAAATGGCTCTAAAGTATGTTAATTTTATTATCTGTTTCATTATCTTGTTTTACTTTTACTTATTTTCTTGATTTTCTGGCTGATTTTACTTAATTTAGCTAATACTGCTGTGACATTGTTTTTATTAATTTTGGTATTAGTAGGTAGATATATCTCTTTCATTGGGATAACAAGGTAAGTTTGTTACAGTTAACAAGTTTTTACGACTTTCTATTTCTCATGTCCCTTTGATAACTGATGACTTTTGCGGAGAAAAGAGAAGGAAGAGAGAACTCCCAGTGTAGAGTGCTTTATTGCAGTTGTGTGACTTTGTTCTTATTACTTGCTGTCTTTGCATTTGTTTTCTCAAAATTTATTTGGGCTTCAGTAAGTGTAAATACTTTTTAGTTACTTGCAGAACATCAGGGGTTCACTTTAAGAGATGGCATTGTTTAGTGTTGCGTAAGTGGAAAAATAGGATGGGATTTGAAAGAAAATGTGAAGGAAACAACTTCCTTCCTGTCAAATTCTGAAGGTGACTAAAGGATTGATGGTGCTTGTAGGGTATGGAGATGTCTTGGAGTTTGACTGCATTTTCCTTATCACATTTTAATTTAACTTTGTAAAGGAAACTGTTGTTCTGCATTTGCTACAGGCTGAATGAGAAACCAATTCTTTTACCTAACTAATTTTCATTGTTGTTCATAGCAAATTTTTCCAGGTTTATGCTAATTATTTTTACCAAAAAGGTCAAATTTCACTCACCTTTGCCTAATTTGTTGTTGATTGACACCTTGTTGCTTACATAGTTTAGAAGTTCAATACATGGTACTTAGCAGTTTGAGCACTCAGCAGTCACAAGTGAATGCGGATTTTGTCGAAAGAAACTTAATGGAGTAGGTTAAAAAAATGTTAGAATCACATGCTTGTGGAAATTAAAATGATGTATTATACTGTTGACCTATGTATGGAAGTAGATGTTGCTAGTTGAAGGTTAAGGGCAAAATATAACAATCTGATGCATTTAAGTAATCACTTTGTCCCTCTGGCTAAATATCTAGTTTTGGTAGGAGGAAAAACTTTGATGTAACATAGGCATTCTCCAGATTTCTGATAATATGCTATTTATCTTTATTTTGGCCATTTTCAAGGGACCCTACGTGCTCAAGTGAATAGGATAGAAGATTATTATTATTATTTTTTTCTGTAAAACATGCCTGTTCTGTCAATGTTCTCGTAGATAAGAGTGGACATGGTTCTATTTGGTTCTGGTTTCAAGAGAACCGAATCGAACCATGAACCAATTGTCTTTCTGATAATGGAACCAAATGATTTTTTTAAAGATATGGAACCGAACCGTTCAGTTCTGGTTTGGTTTGGTTTGGTTCTAGTTTCATTTATTAAATTTTCATATTTGTTTCATATAAGTTAGTAATATATACTTAAATAAAAAAATAAACATTAAATATTTAGGAAGTTCAAATTTCAATCATCGAGATTAAAAAAATCATAACTAACAAACAAAACATATTCATAATTTGAATGCACAAATTAGTTTTCGTTCTCATACAAATTTTTTTTTCATAAGTAATAGCAATGATTCACTAAATTAATTGCAGCAGTTTTGAAGGCACACACCTACGATAAAGAATGAATTATCAAAATTTTTACAGTTCACTTTTATAGTCAACATTAATCGGTTTAATACTTCATGAATGTTTATTAGGATTTTCTCTATTTGTGAAGAACACAAATAACTCATCAAACAATCAAGGTAAAAAAAATAGTTTAAAGATTTTTTAAGTAACTGACCAATTTCATTTTTTGATCTTAAATGACACTCCACCAACTTGAAATGATGTACTAGCAAGCC
This sequence comes from Fraxinus sp. D2006-0159, assembly GCA_903798375.1. NCBI lineage: Eukaryota > Viridiplantae > Streptophyta > Magnoliopsida > Lamiales > Oleaceae > Fraxinus > Fraxinus sp. D2006-0159. The sequence continues at coordinate 8,548 of CAIGRQ010079810.1, forward strand.
GTGACGTTGTGTAAATTGAAAATGAGTGAAAGAGAAATGATTCAACTGAATACAAAATTAGTGTGTAAGCAACTAATGAGTTGTCTGTCTCTAATGATCCAAAATCGATTAACAAACTGTATTCAATTAATGAGCTATCTCTAATGAATATAAATTAGAGTCTCTCTCTATATATATATTAAGTTTGGTTTTGGTTCTGGTTGTGATTCTTGAACTATAACCGAACCAAAACCAAACCAAATGGTTCTCGGTTCAAAGAACCAAAACCATTAATTTTTTTGATAGAACCGAACCGAATTGCTTGGTTCTGGTTTGGTTTGGTTTGGTTTGTACATTTTGTCCACCCCCACTCGTAGAAATCATTTGTGCTTAAACATTCAAGGAAGCTGTGAAAGGCAGCTCATTAGTGTTGTACTTCCCATGGTTGCACTGTTTCAATCTCTGATTTTGAAAAATAGAAAAAGACCTTGAATATTGATAAGTTGGCACATCTCAGCTGTATGTAGTATAGTTCTGAAAGTAACTTCAGTTTGCCACTTTACGGTAAAATTCAAGTAACAATGGTCAAAGTGAAAATAGTGAATAAATCCATGATAGGAAAAATCTCATTCCAGAAGTTGCCAAGTTGGTGGTCTAGTTCTTCGTCTTGCGTCTGTTCTCTTTTCCTTGTCCTGTGTCTGCTGTTGGTCTGTTCCACTATTCAAGCTCTCATTTTTCACCTTTATATCTAATTATATAAGACTCTTTACAGTATATTGCAAGGGATCTATTGCCAGTAAGAGGAAAAATAATTTATATTATCACCCCAATTGGTGGACACTTTGTTGGTGATCTGAATAGTATCTTGTAAAATGGTTGCTCTCTCTTTCTCTGTCTCTCTCTGTGTGCGTGTGCGTGTGCATGTGCGTGTTTGTGCCCTTACGTGTCAGCAGTTATGTTTTATGAGGCGGACAAAGTTGTTGGTTGTTACTTATGCTTGTTTAAAAAACTGTAGGTACCATCCGGACAAGAATGCAAATGACCCTAAAGCAGCAGATATATTCAAGGAGGTCACATTCTCTTATAATATTTTGTCTGATCCAGATAAAAGGCATCAATATGACACAGCTGGTTTTGAGGTGAATATTTCTATGCTCAGCCTTGTGTTCCAAACCACTATTTACTTCAGTTAATTGAGCCAATTTTGAATTATTTAATTTAAAAATTTAAAACGATTTCTTTGGACAGGCTGTTGAATCAGAAAGCCAGGAACTGGAACTGGATCTTTCAAACCTTGGAGCTGTCAATACTATGTTTGCTGCACTTTTTAGGTCAGTTATAATATCAGTTATCTGTATCTTCTTTTTTTCTTTTCCTGCTTACGTCTGTGGCTGCGGTCTTATAAAATACGTTGGTTTTTATTTTAAAAACTAATAGTACTATTGTATCTTGCAAGTAGTAAACTCGGTGTTCCCATCAAAACTACGGTATCAGCCACTGTGTTGGAGGAAGCATTGAATGGCGTGGTAGCCATTCGTCCACTTCCACTTGGGCAACCTTTGTGTAGGAAGGTAGGGTTTTGTTCTATGCTTATGTATACAGTATTCAAATGCTTCAAGTATGATTTGTTCAGAGAAACTCATTTTCTTCTTTTAACAGGTTGACAAGCAATCTGCCCATTTTTATTCTGTTACCATAACAGAAGAGGAAGCACAGGGGGGACTTGTTTGCCGAGTTTATTCACCAGACAAGAGCAAGTTAAAGGTTTGTAAACAGTCAGCCCTATGTATTAGAGCGTAAGATATGCAATTGACTCATGTTTTCGTTACTTGGAGTGGAGGAAGAGAAGGGGGCGGGGGGGGGGGGGGGAGAGAGAGTTGTTCCTGGTCCCGAATGTAGCTCTTTGTTTAGGGTGTCTAAGTTGGAGTATTAATTACAAATAATCATGTACAATCTTGTGTCATATATCTTCTTCATAGGCAGTGTGTAATCCAACAATAGCCTGCTACATTAAATTGTATCCTTTATGTCATCAGGCTGAGAAAACCTTTATAAGGTTATATAATCATAGCAATGAGACTGCTATTTGATTTATTCTCTACATTTGTGTTCTATTCACAATCATTTTACACAGGTTTTTTGCAACACTTGAAACATAAGCATAAAGCTTTGTTTCATCTATCTCTGTGGCGGGTGACGTTTGACTGAATTTTCTAGAGGTTTGTTTAAGCTATGGTTTATCTCTATAACAAAACACTTTCTGTTATTTTAGGATTTAACACTTGAACATAATTTTAGATGATTATCTTTAGTTCTGAATGGAGCTAGGGGACTCAGGAATGTATTTAGAATCTAATTTGTCAACTCAGTTATTCGATATATCACAGACACTCTGACTTCCCTTGCAGTGATATAAGAAATGATAAAACTGTATCCCCAGTAGTTCAGAACTAAAAGTTTCATTGACGGAAGGGAAATATAATGTGAGACAGTATTTATACCTGGTATTTTGCAAGTTGTCTGAAGAAATGATGCGTTCTCGTAGCCTTTGATTTTGAATGGCTGATTTGTCTCTCAATTTTGTTGTCTCCCTTGTGAGAAACTAGTCATTGTTGCTTTAGTCCTATTTCTCTAGTCGATGGTTTTGTATTTTACTAAATTGAGTATGCTACTAAGAGCATAAATTTTCTTGAGTATCAATATTTTTTTTTCCTTTTTGGTGTATCTAACTAAGATTTCCTTTATTTTATAAATTCATTATATATAACTAAAGCTAGATGCCCAATATAATTTTTGGATAGATCTTTATTTTGGGGATAGTTTTGATGATGCTTATATGATGATCAATCTAATCTTTCACACCTAAGAGAAAATACTGTTTACTTGGATGCTGTATCTTGTTTAATGTTGTGAGCTTTGGAGTTGGAAATGTATCAATTTGTGTCACTTGGCCAAGTGCCAGAATCAGGCTGATTTTTAAAGCAAACATATTTGGTTGATTCTTGTAGATACGTGTCTGTACAGAATGTTGTTCGAGGAACTTTTTGTGAGTCAAATTTCAAGATCGCTATTTTCTTCCTGTTCTCTTACAGATAAAATATAATATTCTTTTTCTTCAATCTTGATGATCAACTGGTTTTATTTCATATGAAAAGGTATCTTATTAGTTTAACTCGTCCCTTTTTCTTTGCAGCTATTGTATTTCGATCAGGAAGAAAATGGTGGATTAAGCCTTGTTCTGCAGGTTGACACACATTTTTTGCTTCTTTTCATGTTCCTCAGAAACATTATCAACGCAATCGAACATGCACCATAACGAGGGATATTTAATGCATGTTGTTCCATGATTGTAGTTCCTGTATGAGATATATTGCCTTTTCCCGTGTAGGAGGATAGTGCAAAAAGGGGAAAGGTTACATCCGCTGGGATGTATTTTCTTGGATTCCCTGTTTACCGAATGGTCCAAACACAGAATTCAGTGAGTAATAATTTGTTCAACCACATCCTCCTCTTAAGTATGTAGTCGTCCATCCATGTCATTCGCATTCCATTTTTTCTTGAGCCTTATTCAGATGGCAGCAGCAAAGGATCCGGATGCAGCTTTCTTCAAGAAGCTGGATGGATTTCAGCCATGTGAAATAAATGAACTAAAGTCCGGCACCCATTATTTTGCTATTTATGGTACCTCCTTTTCCTTGCAAGTTTTCTGCGATATACTGTTTAACCATTTAAAAAGATAAATCTAAATGCTCCTGTTTGTGTAGGTGATAATTTTTTCAAAAGCGCAAGCTACACCATTGAAGCTCTCTGTGCTGCACCTTTCATGGAAGAAAAAGAGAACCTTAGAAACGTGGAAACTCAAATTTTGTCAAAAAGGGTGGAACTCTCTAAATTTGAAACCGAATACAAGGAGGTCCGGTCTTGTCCATAAATTATATTGTACACTGCAATTGTATTTTACTTATTTTCTAGCGATGTATTAACAGGTTCTAGCTCAATTTACTGAAATGACGAGTAGATACACACAAGAAATGCAAGCTGTAAGTTGATCTGTAGCCAAAGTTACAAGTACTTTCAATACGTGGGTTGTTATTCTTGGACAATTTGAAACCTGTGGTTCTTGTTGAAATTGCAGATTGACGACCTTCTTAAACAGAGAAATGAAATACACGCTGCCTACACTGTTAATCCACAAATAAAGCGTGGCGGTAGCAGTCGAAGCAAGAACAAGGGTGCATTCAAGGAAAGTGATGAGGGGGAAGCAAGTAAAAGAAAACCTTCTAGGGAGCGGTCGAGGAAGAAAAGATGGTACAATCTTCACTTAAAGGTGGACAAAAGGAAGCCTTGCTGAATGAGGTTATCTTATTTATCCATTATCCTCGATGAATTATCTTTTGTTAGCTCGTTTTCACCCAGCGGTGGTGAATGGAATTGTCAAAGCTTTTGACTTCATTGCCTCACATTCAAAATCATGCAAGAGATTTTAGGAACCCTTGCTGACACCCGGTTTCATTCTTCAAATAGTGAATTTTCAAGCCGGCATCTCTTGGAATTGTGATACCTGTAAAGATTGCTACTTAAAAGTATTACAAATGTAATATTGTTTCCTCTTCCTCCATTGCTTGATTCATCCCTTTTTAAGATTTTCATTGTCGTACTTGTAAATTGCTTTATTAATTTATTTATTCTTTTCATCAAACTTGAGGTTCTCGCAACTTGCTACTATGCGCAAATTTTGTGCACGGGACTGTGTCATGTTCTTAGAATTTTGTTCATTATATTGTTTAGGTGAACATGCTAAATATGCACTTAGGGAGTATGGGCAGAATAAAACAGTCCAATTAGAAGAGTTTATAAAATACTATCGAGTTCGCTTGACGAAGGTGTCCATACAAACTCAAAATCGAGTTTGGGACTAAAATTTTTACCAAGTTCTCAAATTCAAAAATTACTTTAAACATTATTGGATTTCAAGTAACGCATTTGTGCATTCCATTGAATACAATTGATTAGGGATTCTACAGTTTGGCGTTATTTCTTATTTTCTCCTCTCCTCTAGGGGTGTGCAAAAGTCCCGAATCCGAATCGAACTGAGTGGTTTTTCACAAGTTAAATATCCGAACGGGTATCCAAATCGAAAAGCGATGGGTATGGATCGGGTTTGGGGGTCTAGACCAAAAATCGAAGAACCGAATGAGAACCGAAACTAAATAATTTTTTTATTTTATTTATTGAGTTAATTAAATTATTTTATTTTTTTCTAAATAAATAAATTAATTAAATCATATCATTTCATAATCTTACGTTTGGATCTCAATTTTTTAATATGGATCACCGACATTTTAATATTAATATCTACTTTTTGGTATTTGTATGCATTGAATTAATGTTATTCGACACCTAGTTATTTATATATTTTTGAATTGNTTAAATTATTTTATTTTTTTCTAAATAAATTAACAAATTAATTAATTAAATCAGATAATTTCATAATTTTAAGCCTTGGGCCTCAATTTTTTAATATGGATCACCGATATTTTAATATTAATATCTACTTTTTGGTATTTGTATGCATTGAATTAATGTTATTCGACAGCTAGTTATTTATATATTTTTGAATTGAGCTACGTTAATTTGTAAAAGTTACAAATAAAATGTCATTTGTTATATTTATGTAGTGTTACTGTAAATGTTAAAAAATTTAATTATGGCATGGAACCGAAAGGAACCGAATCGAACCCGAACCGAACCGAACCGAACCCGAACGGTTCCATAATTATATTTGGACTCGATGACCATTTATTAAATACCCGAAAATTTTGGAATCAAGCAGAACCGAACCGACTCACGGACAACCCCTACTCTCCTCTACTCTCCGCCTCACCTCACCCTTATTTTCAATCTTAACATTGAAAACACACCTTCTCCATCACACGAGAAAATGCATAAAAAAAATATTGTTTGATTTGCTGCATATATGCCAACAAATGGCTTTGTTTTAAGCAGTGTTTTAAAAAAATTATCTAGGCGATGCCTAGGCTCGAAGCTTAGGCAAAGCTCTCCGCTTTGCTCCTAGACGCTTTTTTTTTTTTTTTTTT
>CAIGRQ010079834.1:0-11535 GCA_903798375.1 Fraxinus sp. D2006-0159
AGAGAGAGAGAGAGAGAAATTGAAAAAACTCACGATTACGGTGGCAGAATCGTCCGACACCTGCACGGATGGACTGGTCACTACCCACTGGTGGAGGCATCACCAGGAGGCGGCTCAGGCGGGTGTCGATGGAAACTTGGAAGTGGAAGTGTGGAACCGTGTAAATTGTAAAATGGAAATTGGGTTAAATTAACGGACTTGGACAGCTGGATTATATATAAATTGATTTAGGCCTGGTTAATTGAAAAGCAGAGGCTTCAGCCCAACCAAATGGGAAAGGCCTAATTAAAAAAAAATAGAAAGGAGAAGCCATACCCTCGTCTGAGTCGTGCCGATTTCCTTCTTCCTTGTGCGGTGCACTGTTTCAGCAGAACCCAGCACGCGCAGCCGCACCCCTTCGCTATGTGCTTGGTCCGCCGTTGTATACAACCCCATCACCACCACCAACGCTTGTACCAAGAATCAAAACACACCACCACTACCAACCAAGAAATTCCCAAACTTGCGATCGTTGTCGTCGCCGCCACGACCACGACCAACACCGCCACCGATCCACAACCACAACTACCGCCACCAACATCTTCACATCACCATCTCCATCACGACCACCATCACTTGAACTAAAAATCACAACTACCATTTCCTTTATCTTCATCTCCACCCCCACTAAAAAATCCCCAAACCGTCGTAACCGCTAAGACCTCAACAAAACCACAACAAGCACAAACAAATCACCAGACCTCCACAAATCCATCGCACCGCCACGATCTCCACAAATCCACCACTTCGCAACCACATTGCCATGCATCCATATATTTTCGTTTGTGAAGACGACTCCAAGAAGAAGAAGTGTATATGGAGAAGCATTTGGAATCCACCGAAGAGTTTTTCGTGCGAAGGGACGAGAGGCAGAAGCAACTTATGATGACGAATCAGTGGCATCACAGTCCACTGCTCGGTCACACGACGATCACAGTCTGCTGTGCATGGTGCTTCTGTCGAAGAGATGATGGAGAAGGAAAGGAGAGGGAGAGGGAGATTTTAGGGTTGGAATTGGGTGTGGGTGTGGGTGTGGGTAGGGGTCGGGGTGAGGGTGAGTCCTATTGTGGATTTTTCTAATTTTATTATTAATATTAAAAGATATATTATCTTCTGATTCTCCAACAAAAAAACTTTAATTCTTAACTTTGAACTAGGAACTTAAAAACAAGGCTGTAATTTCCACTTAATTATTTTCTTTGAAACAACAAATTTCCCAAGGGTTAACATATTTTTAAAAAATATTCGAGGGTACAATTGAGGTCTCAACGTACTTGGATTTACATGGGCTGCATGAAGTTACAGATCATCAAACAAGAAGCCCAACAAAGTAGGAGAAATTACATGTAAAGATTAACAATTTCTGAGCTGCATAGGAATGCTGTACCAACATAAAATCAAAATCTTAGGTGACATGTTAGACACCAGGGCACCGAACAATATTATACAAAGAGATCATCCACATCCAGTGAGGGTCAAGAACGCGATATAATACGTGTATAGAGAAACTCATTCCATATGTCGGGCAAGCCCGGTAGGCACCAATGGATGCAATCTGCAAACGTGGCTGGATCAGCTTGCTGTTCGGGGGTCAGCATCTTGCCTTGGCGAATGGTGTGAACTGAGGTGTGTGCATCTTTCCGATACTCGGAAAGTGTGGTTATGTTAAGGAAATAGACAGGCACTTTCATTGATTCGGTGATGTTTACTGCAACTCTAAATAGCCTGTGGTCTGTGCCTACATCCAGTGGCATAGACGTGTTGAGAATTGGGGTTGTTTCTAAGGCACATTTTATGCCATTCGGATTTTCCCAGTCCAAGCTCCTATATCAAGAAATCCAGATTATAACAAAAACTGATTAGAATGATGAATTCAAGAGGTCGAATTATTACCTAGTATAACTTAAATATATGAAAGTAAAGAAAAGAATATCTATATAATGTAAAGAAACAGATGTTAAAAGTTAGCTTCTAAGCAAAGAAAAGGGGACTTTAGGCGTTACTTGATGTGAAGAGGAGACATGCTCATGAAGAAAACTTGAGTTCGATTAGGATTTATATTTTTATCTACCCACTTAGACCAGGTTCTCAAAACTCTCTCGTAGGCCACAGGCCTTTCAATTTCATCGTACTCTGTTGACCCTTTGTCGAATGATCCTCGCCTTTTTGGTTCGTCCCCATGATCAAAGATGGAGAATCATCAGTTTATCTGCGTGTAGATATTATTGATCATGACTAAAAACAAAGGATTCTATATACTTACAGAACTTTCATTGAGAAAGTGTTCATCCACCATATATATGTATTGAAAATGAGATAGTCCACGTTCTTCCAATTCTTGCCATGCTTTTTGATTGATTCAGGCATAATGATCCGGTTCAAAATGCTGTGCATATTAGGATCATCTGAATTTGACTCCACCAAAAATGGAGCCCAGTAAAACTCTACTGTAGCATTATAATCCTGCAAGAAAGAAATTGTAAAAGGCCCAGTAAATTAAGACCAATTAGGTGAAAGGTGGTTGATACTTGTACAAGTAACACACTCTTTCAACTATTCTCTATTCATTCCAAAAAGTGGAACAAACTTTACCTTGTGTAACAATTATGATTCAATTTGTAATGGGCCCTTATTGTGACGTTGAAAAACATAATCATGAATTAAACGTAAATTGACCCAAGACAAATTAACAATTATTGAATCAATCAAGTTGTCAATGTACGAATTATGAAAAATATGTTCACAATTATCATAGAAAATACCTCAACTCGGAAAACAGATAAAGAGCCAGACTTGTTCAAGCTCTTACGTTCTGGAGGAACAGCGGATTGGACGAAACAAATCATTGATTCCCATTGGTTCCGATTCAAGGAGTCCCCAACAAACATGAGCCTCTTGTTCCTCAGTTTTTCAAGCAACAATCTTGGCTTAAATCTTGATCACAAAAGCCATGAACAATTAATACCAGACTATAAACTTAATCAATCAAAAAATTTCTAAGTAGAAGATTTAATGCTTACTTGGGAAGAGAACAATCTCTGGGCTGCCATCTCCAATTCTGATACAAAGAATCCTTCCTTCCATTCCTCAAGCAAGTCACCTGGGCTGTAAGAAACTCACATTCATCTTCTTTATACAATGGGTGTGTGACATTATCAAAAACCCATTGCCCTGTAAACAAATCACAATCTTCAGGAGGAAATTCAATTTCCTCCTCCTCCTCCTCCTCATCGACCTCATCGTCTTCTTCAACGGGCAATTCAAATTTCTGTTCTTCTTTTTCTTTTTCATCTTTCAAGCTCGCAGATTCTTGTTTCTGATCATGACCAGAACCGGAAGTTTCTATCTCCGTCTCCATTACAGTTCTTGCATTTAGAACAACGGGCAATTCAATTTTCTGTTCTTCTTTTTCTTTTTCATTCAAGCTCGCAGATTCTTGTTTCTGATCATGACCAGAACGGCCGGAAGTTTCTATCTCCGTCTCCATTACAGTTCTTGCATTTAGAACAACCGAAACAGTGGTCTGATCGCCAACATTCTTAGAGGGCTCTTCTTGAATTTCTTGAGCGGCTACCTTAGGCCTAGAAAAAGGGAACTCAGCAATGGATTTCATGTCCTCGTTGTACATGAAACAACCGAACAAGAAAATCGAAAAAGCCACGACGAAAATAGAGAGATTAGTGCCCTTGCGGCCTCCGCCGGCGGGCTTCATGGAGAATGATTCGGTGGAGAAAATTGGTGTGAATTTTCGGCGGAGTGAAGGGTGCTGCATGACAATACAGAAGAATGGTGAGAGGGAAATTTACGAGACAAAAGAAATAGAGAAGAATGAGAATATAAGAGAGCGATACAAACAATTTTTTTTTTTAATTTCTTTAATGGAAAAATTTGGTGAAATGGGATTTTCTTGAGGATACCGAAACTGATTTGGTTATGGTGGCCGGAGGATTGTCATTCTCAGTTGCTCACCACTAATCCTTTTCTAACTACCAAGGCGACTATCGCAGCTGTGTCTTTTTCGACGGTTAGTAGGCAAATTTAATTTTCGGGTTGTCATGAGATTATAATGAATTTCAAAAAATTACAAATTTTATTAAATTACGTGAAATTAAATATTTTTTTTTTTTACAAAATTCATCATAATTTCATTAAATATAGTGAAATTTCAAAATAAATTGTTAGAGAGTATTTTTAAGTTTGAAATCCGTCCAAATATTATGAAATCCCTTTATTAATAAAATTCTTATAATCCAAAGTCAATCAATTAAAATTTCATTTAGGAACATCTAAATTTTAATGAATTTTAATAATATTCATTAAAATCTTAATTGGGGACAATTGAATTGAATTTTATTTTTTTAAATCCATTAAAATTTCATTTAAAGACCCCTGGAAACGTCGTCTTTAATTTATCTCGATTAGATTACTCAACTTTAATTTACTTCCAAAATAGTCGCTCATTAATCCCATATACTAAACTTCATGTTATAATACGATAACACCATGTGAAGTTAACAATTAATAGCAATATGTCTTACATTCCAAGTAAATATGCTACTAAATCATGTTTAAAAGTCGACATTTGATGAGCATACTTGGATGCTCTATTCATCCATTACCCGAGATTTTGCAGCAACGACATGATCAGTAGCATTTTGCCTCAAATAATGCATGTGTGATATCCATTGTCGTTCTTCATGCACTGGTAAGTGCATTTTCTAACGTGCATTTAGCAATATTACTTGACTAATTGTTGACATAAATGTTGGGGTATGACTTAATTCAATACAAATTGTGTTTATAGGACTGCATTGATGGATGGAAGGGAATGTATACAAAAACGAGCAAAAAAGGATCAAAATAGAGGTGAATGGAAGTTCAGGGATCAACATGCAAATATTCAAAAGATGCTTCGGAGGAGAAAGTGAAGATGAAAGGTTGGCAATATTGAATTAAGCATGGGAATGAAGCATTAGAAGGAGGAAAAATGGATAAAGGATCAAAAGAACGCATCAATAGAAGTTGGGGATCAAATTGAATAAGTGGAAAAATTGTAACACTATGTGGTCATATAGTGTTACTATCCATGCCACCGCATAGTAGTCGTCAGAGAAGAATTGGGGAGGAATTTGTTGGTCTATGCGACCGCATAGATTCCTTCTATGCGGTCGCATAGAAGAAAATTTTGGCGAAATTTTAGGTTTCCATATTTGGTTCAAACTCGTATGGTAATGAATCTTGGACTCCTTTATAACCCAAATCACGCCCAGAAGCTAGGGCTACGCATTCTTAGAGAGAAAAACATCATTGAAGAGCAAAGAGAAAGGCTAGAAAAATGATTTCACTTCAAAATTCAAGATTCAAGCTTTAACTTTTAGTTCTTTGGTGATGTCTTCTATTTATTACTTTTGTTATTGTTTTATTTTCTTCATGTTAAACTAGACTTTTATGTACTAAGTGAACGATGAACCTTGTATTGAGATCTTTTAATTTCTATTTTGCAATTTGATATTCAAATACGTTTGATAGATGTTGAATGATTTATATACATTACTTTTTCTCTACAATTATATGCACAGTAGTTGTATGAGTGTGGTGGCGTATTTTATGCATTCGAAAAAAGGGAAATAAGCTCGACAATGTGTAAATCATCTTTTAGCTCATAGATGATAGAAATATATCGATATACTTTACGAGAATCTCTAAGTGTTTACAAAACGACACGCATTCTTGTATATTGCATTTGTCATAAAAATATAGTCAAATGATATACTAGAATATGTTCAATTCTACTCAAAAGAGGTTGTTGGATAAGTTAGAAATATTGATTCTTCAACCAATTCATCGTATTAGCAAATTGTGAAATAGGGATTAAAAGTGAACTTGCTTGGTTATTCGGGACCTAATACGTTTTTTCATATATTCATCTCTTCAACTTTTGCATTCAACCATTGCTTTTGCATTTAAGTCGTTATTTTAGTTTAATTTGTATGCTAGAATAAAAACTATCAGTTTGAATTTTATTATATTCGGTTAAGGTCGAGATAATAGAAATCTCGTTAAATCAATCATCGTGGGAACGATACTCGAAATTCTTGAATTTTCACCTTTATTACTTGTCATCGAACCGTGCACTTGCGGTGATTTAAATCCAAAACATATTTTTGTGAACATGCACCTAAGGCAAAAGAGCCAAAGAAATGTTCTAGTGAAGTAGAGGGCTTTAGTTGTCTTTTGCGAGTGACGTTTGCGATCTCCTCCCTTCACTACTTTCGTACACCAAGTTATAAAGGTAAAATCGGTCAAACATGTCATGTTCAGAGTCTAAAATTTCTTCCAGTATCAGAGCTAATCGAATTGAAATACCTCACGTAGTTAAGACTACGTCAGTTGGATTCAAAAAATGAGAACAAATTGGGACCAAGGATGAAACGTTAAGTTTAGTACGAATTAAAAGTTAATACAAGATAACACTTGTATAAGAGTCAAATTTGACTATTGATCGGATTGTAACGAGTAAGCTGAATTAGTTCATATTCGAAAGCTTTAGACAATCCTTATTGAGATGGAGATATTTGATGTGTATTGTCGGGTACTGTCCATTTCTTGGGATTTTTAAATATTGCTTGCATCTTGATAAACTCATAAAAAATTCATTTCTTACTATTTCTTTCCTCAAATTTGAAAATAATTTTCGTGGAAAATAACATTAAAATACAGACAACAGTCCCCAGTCAGTCCATTCCCATCTAATCAATTATAAAATTATATATTTTTATCCTTTGGTTTTTCGTATATTGAAAGATGTTAGTTATTGCGTGGGGTACCTTAAAATAGAGGAAACTATATAGTTAGTGGTAACCAACTAACCTTTTTTTTAATGATCAAGTAGTTAGTATAACTTTCTTTAAAAAATAAAAATAAAAAAATAATGAGATTAGTTGTTATTTGACATGATTGGACAGCGAATTAGGGTGTGTTTGATCCACATTATTTTCGAAAAATGTATTTTGGAATAGTGGATTGATGGATAATGTTTGGTTGAAAAAGAAGGAGAAATTATTGATGTGATGGAAAATATTATTTTATTGTAGAATGTGTGGTTGAAAATGAGTAAAAAAATAAAAATAAAAATTTTAATATGTACCAAATAGAGACTAAATCTTATTCTTAATACATTTTAAGTCGACTAGGATTAATCGCACAAACCATATTATATATTATTTTAGGTTATTAGCATTCCATTTTTCAATTACATCTATTTTATAAGAACGACATTTTTACAAGATGAATCATTTTAAAGGGATATATGATATGAGGAGCCACATGATGGATGTGGAGAAACTAATCGTGTTTATATTTTAATAAAAATTAGAAAGGATTAGATATATACTTGTTAAGATGTTAATTGTTGGTGATGGCTAAGACTAATTTCACCAAATGGCCAATGATATTCATCAATTGTAGCTTCAAAGGGAGGGTAGCCCATGTCCAACATGGTCATTCTGAACTGCATTTTGAGCACTTGATCATTGAACGGGACAATCAAGTCGGGTTTTGCCCTTTTCCACGCAATAATTTTCATATGGTCTTTCCTCGTCATCAACCACCCATTGAAAAGTAAAGATTATAATAGGAAGGTTTGTATGTACGTGTATTTGTTTGATGTCACTCGCATATTGCTTTTTTTCCAAGTTAAAGACAACTATTTATATACATAACAACTTATAAATCAAACCATTATGTGGACTATTATTGGTTGGGAAGCTTCCTAGTCAATTTTTTCCTTTCACTTGTTAATGTGAGGTTTCTTTTGGAGAGGTGCATAGGCCTTTCACTAGTTCTAAATTTTACCAATCTGCCACATCTTGTCACCTATTATCCCCCAACTGATAGAAATTGCATAGTATTATAGTGATAGTGATATTGTAATTGATCTTTTACGTAATCATTATGTGAAACCTTACAATCGAATGTTATGTTTATTATAAATTATTTTAACATTGTCATGCATTGATTAGTAGTCCGTTGTGGTATGATTGTCAATTAAGTAATTTTCATAAAATTTGGAAGACAAGCGAAGTGGTGAAATTTAAAACTAAAATTCAGATAGTAACCAAATTGAGATGAATTCAAGTTTGGTAACCCAATTGAGATTTTGCGAAAAGTTCAATGACCATTAATGACATCTATCCACTACGACAAAAAGTACAATTTTAAAGGTTGAGGATGAAAAGTGGAAGGGAAAAGGTTGTGAATTAAATGTGCAATTTTAACATTGGCCAAAAAAAAAAAAAAAAATTGGGCTGTGCGATTGACACCCTTATCGGTACACTTAGCATTTTTCAAAAAAAATTGCCTCGCAGTATTGTTTACGTGTATTCTGACACTAGTTTGGCCGAAAATGGTAAAAAATTACTAATCAACAACAATAAACAACGAGGACTGAAAAGTGCGCCATTCAGGGAGACAAAAAAAAGTGCCTAATATATTCCAAGACCGCAATCTCGTATACATACACAGTCCTACTGTGTTTTCAGCCTGTCAATTCAATTTTGCGTTCGTCGGCAACCGTTAGGATTAGGAACGAGATTTAGGGCTAATAAGACTTGGGGATTTTTTTTTTCCCAATTTCACGTTTCTTCTTGTGGCAAATGGGTTTGGTTTGATTGTTTGAAGAAAGTAAAAAATGGTTTTGATATTTCATGTCTGGCACAAATCACCATCTGCCACCGATTTTTGATGTTTCAGGTTTGAAGATTTATTTTGATATTTGGACTTTGAAACATCAAAGTTTATTTTAAAGATTCATGGTGTGTTTGAGCCACATTATTTTGAAAAAATGTATTTTAAAATAGTAGATTGATGGAGAATGTGTGGTTGAAAAAAAAAGAAAAATTATTGATGTGATGAAAAATATTATTTTATTGAAAAATTTGTGGATAAAAGAATGAGAATGAAAATTTTAATACGACTCAAACAAGGACTAAATGTCATAGATCTTTCATATTGGAGAAATGGGGAAGAAATGGCGTGTACAAAAAGAAATTTGGCATANTCTGGAATGGTAGATCGATAGAGAATATGTGGTTGAAAAAAAAAAGAAAATTATTAATGTGGTGAAAAATATTATTTTATTGAAGAATGTATGGTTAAAAATAAGTAGAAGAACTAGAATGAAAATTTTAATGTGTACCAAACAAGTTAATGGATTTTGGAATGTTTGGACTAAAATTTTAATTGAATAAAGTGGAAATTACGGTGATCTCTTATTTTTAAGTTCTTAAATTTAAAGTTAAGATTATTTATTTATTTATTTATTTATTTCAAAAGTCAGATGATAACACATTTTTTTAGTATTAATAATACATTAATAAAATTGGAAAAATCCACAACCCCACCTAACAAAATCCTCACCCTACCCAATTCTAACCCTAAGATCTCTTCTCCATCTCCTTCCCTTCTCCATTATCTCTTCGGCGGAAGCACCACGCATATCGAACTCTGATCGTCGTCGTGACAGAGCAGCGGACTATGATGCCACTAAATCATAAGCTGCTTCTTCCTCCTGTCACTCTACCTGAAAAAAACTCTTCGGTGGATTTCAAATCTAGTGGACTTGTGGAGGTCGTGGCGGTGTAGTGGATTTGTGGTTGTTGTGTGATGGATTTATGGAGGTCGTGTGATTGGTATGCTGTGGATTTGTAGAGGTCTGATGGTTGGTTTGTTGCTTGTTGTGTGATTTATGGAGGTCGTGATGGGGGCGAAGTTTGGGGATTTTTTTAGCTGGGGTTGTGGTTGTGGTGTGGTGGAGATGAAGATAGAGGAGATGGTAGTTGTGATTTTTGGTTCAGGTGATGATGGTGGTGTGGTGGTGGTGGTGGTGGTGGTGGTAATGGCTGTGATGGAGATGGTGATGGTGAGATGGTGGTGGCCATGGCTGTGGTTGTGGGTTGGTGGCCATGGCAGTGTTGGTGGTGGTTGCGGTGGTCACGACAACAGTGATAACGGTAGGATTGAGGATTTTTTGGTTGGTGGTGGTAGGGTGGACATTGTGGTTTTGATTCTTAGTACAAGCGATGATGAGATAGTAGTTCTGGTGGTGGTGGTGGTGGTGGTGGTGGTGATGGTGGGGGGGGGGGGGTTAGGTTGGAGTTGTATAAAGATTAAAGGTGTGTTTGGGTGTGCTCAACAACCAATTAAAATTGAAAATGCAGTCGTTATTAAGGGAAACTCGTCTAATAAAAGTCAACAATAACGACTAGTTTTTCAATTTTAATCTCTAGCGAACACGCCCTAAAGATGGACTGGAACCAATTATTTAGTTATTGTAACCAATTAATTGGTTAATTTGTTACCAATAAATAATACGTAATCAATTATTTGAAATAGTGACTAATGAATTGGATATTTTTTGATAAATAAATAATATATAAATGATAAATTGTTATCAATAAATAATATGTGATCTAAAAATTTGAATTGTGACTTATAAAATTTGTGATTTGTGATCGATAAATAAAGTGTGACTTGTAAGATTTTTTATTTGTGACATCTAAATTTTTTTATCCGTGACTGAGACATAATTTGTCACCAGTTAATTCGATAATTTGTGACAAAATAGTATATAATTGTGACATTAATACTTTGAATTAATAATAAGTTTTTAATTAATTATTTAATAAATAAAATTTAATTAATATTTGATTTTTGAATTTTGAAACCTTCTTAGTTTTGAGATGGACTATACTTAGGGTCTGTTTGGTACCGATTAAAATCCAATTAAAATTGAAAATATAACTATTATTGGATTCCACTCGTCTAATAAAAGTCAACAATAACGATTAATTTTTCAATTTTAATCAGATGTTAATCTCTACCAAACGGGCTCTTAATCTATTAGATATGAAATTTTCCCCATAATAAATTATTTTTGAGATTCGGTTGGTGGGGTATGGGCTAAATTTTCCAAGAAAAAAAAATGTAGTGAAAGAGGCTAAAATCTAAATCCCCTCTAATAGTCTAATGTTAGGCCAGAGGGCAGAGGCACTGGCCTCACTCATCTCGACCCCTATTCTCTCAGCCGTTGACTCATCATTCATCAACATCGTTCTCGAAGGGATTGCCAAGAGCATTAGGGATGGAACTTGAAATAAAATAAAAATGATACCGGGGTGAGTTTGTTCTTTTGAATCATCAACTGATCAGTATGGACTTTCTTTCTTATTATTAATAAATGAATCTAAATGCTAAACATCACTTGCACCATATTTGCACATCATTTAGAGGGTGTTTGGTAGAGATTAAAATCAGATTAAAATTGAAAATATAACCGTTATTGTTGACTTTTATTAGACGGGTGGGACTCAATAACGACCATATTTTCAATTTTAATTGGATTTTAAGTCGTACCAAACAGGCTCTAAATCCATTGATTGCCACCCAACTTCGTGCTTGTGAGCCTGTTTGGTAACAATTAAAATCCAATTAAAATTA
>CAIGRQ010079838.1:0-10060 GCA_903798375.1 Fraxinus sp. D2006-0159
ATGTTAAAACCAGTGTTCTAAATAGTGCGTATTGGTGCGATGCGTGGCCTTGGCGCCTTATTTGGCGGTCAACGCACCTTATTTAGCGTTGACTGGCAGCTAATGCACACCTAGACGCAATTATACACGTTTTTTTAATTTATTTTTAATTTTTAATATATATTTTTGTTCAATTCTTTGAATTTAAAATTTATTAAAGGCTAATTTCTTCAATTTACCCTAATTTAAAACAACCACTGAAATCAAAAAAATTCTCTCCAATAAAAAGTTCGATAATATTTAAGTTCTTATGCTATTTATTTACTATTTTGTATTAAAATTTAAAACTTATCTTTTTTGTTGGAAACTTTTAAAAAATGTATAAAGTTTCTATAAATCTGTTTTAAACGTTTAGTAAGTATTATTTTTAATTATTAAATGATTTTTTGATTGATTAAAAATTAAAATAATTTTAAAATAAGAAAATGCCTTTTTACGCATAAGCCTCGCCTAATCTCGTCTAGCCCTTAGCTTGGCCTCCACGCATTGCCACGCATTATGCTTTTTAGAACACTGGGTATAACAATTTAAACAATTACGCATTGTAACATGAACAACACACCGTGTACATTACATTTTCAAAGAAATTATATCCATTGTAATCAGGGACGGACCCGGCATTGAAGTTCAATCCGGACGGACATTGATCGGTTAACGTCGACAATCACCGATCTTAAGGGCGATGTCGTTTATTAATATTTAAAACTTAATATATATTATTATGTTAACAATAATATCAAATTTATCAACTGCCTTAATGGTAATGATTTCAATAATATGTAGGAATGGTCATTGGTTCAACTCCTCCTCCCTTTGCCATTAATTTTGGTAAAAATTGGAGAACTAAAAATATATGAATTGNTATTATTATGTTAACAATAATATCAAATTTATCAACTGCCTTAATGGTAATGATTTCAATAATATGTAGGAATGGTCATTGGTTCAACTCCTCCTCCCTTTGCCATTAATTTTGGTAAAAATTGGAGAACTAAAAATATATGAATTGCAAGCTTAGGAATCAAACCAAAGTCATCTCATAAGGACTATAAGCTTTAACCAACTCAACTAAGGAAGCTTTTGAAATTGAAATGAGATAACAGTTATATAAGCTAACAAATTTATCTATTCTAAAAAAAAAAAAAAAAGGTTCCCGACGAATCCAGCATAGGCAGTCGCAGGGGCTCGCCGAGTACTAGGTCCACCCCTGATTGTAATATGATTTAAATGTAAATTAACATAGTGTGTAAATTCCAATCATTGCAACTTATTAAATGTAGATTTCTATATATATATATAGACATATATAAATAAAAAAGTAAGATACAGAAAGTATCGCACGCTTAAAAAAAAAAAAAAAAATTAAAAATGACATATATGAAGTCACACATGATTTTTGAAATACGTTTTGAATTGGCAATTAAACCGTCGACATCTTTTTGTAAAGGTTTTTTTATCGTTAAAAGTTCTCATGACAAAAACACTACTCACAACAATAGTAGCAAATCGACCCTCAAAACTTAGTTTCAGCACAACTTGAGTTAAATTTGAGACTAGAAATGCTTAATTGTATCACAAGCTGAAATTCAAAAATGTTTTAGCTACACCCATTTTAAAACTGACAACAGTCGTATTGCAGAGAATTATAAAGATTTTCTGCGCATCTTTAACTACCACGAACGTCTAAAGGTTAAAGGTTTGTAACAAAATGAAGCACTCTAGAATCTTTTACCATGAAATAATTGACAGCGTAGAGCATAGCAGTATAGCATGTGAAATCTCTAATACCATTTGAAGCAAAGCTGTGAAATACATGTGCTCCAATATAGTGCACAAATGCTGCTACCCAAAACTGTGCACCATAACATCCAACAGTTTGCATTCACAAGCATGCAATGAAGTTTATGCAGCAAGAATCATACCCTAGCTACAACAGCTTTAATACATTAATAAAATGTGATTCTAACGACCTACACCCAAAAACGAAAAAAAACTGAATTACATCAATATTATACATATACTATCAAATAAAACGCTAGCTCATAAACATCCAACTACACCTTTTGAGCGGATTCTGAAGCTTTCTTGAAGTTGGAATGACTCGACCACACCGGGAAAAATGTCGATCCATGAAGCTAAAATGTATTCTGAGGATTAACCCTCCTCCTGGCGTCTTGCCTGTAGTATGGAGTTTCATCTATTGTCCTCCTAACATAGTCGATGAAAGGTTGTGGCGTCCGGGGAGACAGTTCATTGACAACAGATGGAGTGCTACGTTCGGGTGTGATGGGTGCGGTTACACTTGGAGTTCCAGGGCCAGGGACAACATTTTGGCGTGATCTTCCAGGTCTGTAGAGGTAACATATGACAGCAGCTACAGTTAGAATCAACACAAAAATTGAACCGGCAAAACTGGCCGATGGTGCTGATTCAGTTCTCTCCTCCGGTTCATAGCTTACATCGACTTCAACCCTTTGACCGGTGGCTGGGAGTGTGATAACCAGTCGATCTTTCAATCTCTCGGCTCCATGAACTTTAACCTCATACGGAACAGGCTGTCTGATCCCATGACCTTCTCCGTCGACAGGTTGAACTGATAACCGGTCCTTGTGGTGCCAGTGGATTTCAACCTCTGTGTTCCCAATGATGGTTATGACACCCTTGTTGGAGCTTTCTGTCAGATTTAGACGCATTGGGCTCTTATCCATTTCAAGTAAAGTGAATCCTCCAATAAAAAGTGTGGATGCAGAACCAGAAACACGACTGTCTCCTCTTAGTGAAGCATTGATGGTCACATATATACCCCGGTCTGTATCTATAGAACTGGGAGTAGAATGCACCAGACGTTCAGGAGGGTATGGAAAGAAGAGGCAATATAGATTGCCCGTGTCAAGATCTCTCCATGAGTGTGCATATCCAACATAAGGTGGGTCCAGCACACAATCAAACAAGAATTCAAGACTATCCCCAGAAGATACACGGTGCTTGTTATGAGCCTCGCTAAATTTTACAGAAAACCCATATCCGTTTGTTGGAAATAGCACATTTGTAAGTGTTTCTTTTGGGGCATTGACTGACACTATATTCCCCTTCAACACAGTAACAGAAGTCTGAAGCTTGAAACTAGAACTATTAAAGTGAACTCGGGTAGTACCTTCCCCAATGGCTTCAGCTTGGCCAGATTGCTTGTCAATGGATACAACGCTTCGATTGGAAGTTGACCAGTGTCCCAATGGTAGATCACTCAAACCTTCTATCCTGAAGTTAAGACAGGCTCCTTGGTGGAGGACGGTGTTTCGAGGATACAAACTAGGACCAACAAAAATCATAGCATAGTCTGCCTTCTGAGAATCACTAATGAATGCTATTTGCACCAGAGCTATCCCATGGTTTCTTGCTCGAAGATGTATATACCCATTAATGTTGTCGGTATCAACGGAGACAACATCTGGGTAGTTAGTTTCAACCTCAAAAAGTGTGATATTATAAGCCTCGTGAAAAGGATTTCCAAGAACATCATGATATTTGATAGGAAGATAAAGTTGAGCACCAAGAGCAAGAGTTTGGACTGGAAACTCATCTGTCAAAATTCTTACTTGAGATACCTCAGCTACCCTAACACAAGAAGCGATATCAGTTCTTGCAGTCGACCCATCTTTTGCTAGAATGCATGCAAGATTGTCACTTTCCCCAGTTCTTATTTTAGCCCCGTCAATAATCATAGGCTCACCTTGTACCTCCCCAGTCTTCTGGCCGCCGCTTTGTCCCAATAGAGAATAAGTAATTGTACCTTTACGAACATGAGCGTCTCCTTTATCACGATCATGTGAAGATGAAGGCAGAAGATCTGAAGAGGTATAGTAAGGAGGGAGGATCCACGTGGATCCCAGAGCAAGTGGAAGATCCGGGACCACCCGCAATGATGTAGATGCACTATAAAACCTCGACTTCAAAACCAAATTAGAAGATATAAAATCACAGGAGAATGTAACAGTAACATTTGTCTTGCCAGCAGATTTTCCATGGAGCATTTGAATAAAATTAAAATCTTTCTCATCTAAGTAACCAGAAGATCTAATTTGTTTATGCTCCTTAATGTGTAAGCTGTTTTCCCCTCGAAAACTCAAAACCTCTTCATCTTCTACCTTCCACACGAAATCTTTACAGAGCTCATAAAACGAAAACAAATTTCCCTTAGATAAAGAAGTATGTATTGGCATCCAGCGGCCAACAGCGACTTGCTTGCTTTGAACATTTAACAAAGCTGTAGACGGGATCCCTACTTCAACCTTGCCATATGCTTGACAAAGCATTATACCTCCATTACAAAAGATTGTGGCAACCAATGTAGTGTTTCCCAGTGATATTGCAGACAATAGTCCTGAAGACTTGTTAATTTTTGCAGTTTCATCATTCATACTGGCGTACTCTATGTATGAACCGATTTTTGGCCCTCCTTTTACTGCAAGCACATAAGACGCACCTGGTACAAGGAATATATCGCTAGGGTGTATTCTTGGTGGAGCATAGACTTCCACCTTAACTGGTTGAGTCAATATTTCGTTCCCAGAATGCTGGACTGTGCTAAGATAGACGGTTGTCACCCCAAGACGTGTAGCCTGTATGGTAAAATTCTGGCCATTCAAATATCCATCAATAGGTCTTGAGAAACCATTACTGTCCACAAGGTCAACTATATGATCTTCAATATGAACACGAACTTTCATGTAAACGTACTGAGAAGAGTCAAAAGTACGTCCATCACTAATCCCAGCCAAAAAACTGATAGACTGCAAACTTCCTTCAATAAGGCTTATCTCTGATGCTACTGTAATCTTGATCCAGTCCACATCAGCAACTTGGACCACAGAAGACGCAGCTATTGGAGGTGCAACCCCAATATCACGAACAGTCAAAAGAACAGGCCCCAAGCTTTTGGGAGCTAGTGTCAGTTGTGAACCCTGGAAACCTGGTGAGGGTTGTATTACTTCCACAATTTGAGTATCATTCACCCTAGTCTCCAAGAAACCGCTTCCTCCAGTGATTGAGAGATTCAACCTGGCATCAGGACTGAAAAACAACAGGCCAAGTTCTGGATGGACTCTAAGAGAAGAAACAAGCTGCAATTGTATGGCATCTGTAAGAGCACTTGCAAAACCTTCAAACATTTTGGTAAAATCAAGGTGGTCAAGAGAATCAATGAACCCAATAACAGTAGAGCGAATGATGCACAGTCCTGATGTATTTTGCAGGATGAAAAACCTCTCCCAAGAGGACTTGGTTGCTGATGAACTGTAGGCATCATCCATAAACACCAATCCTTCACATTCAACGAGTTCCCACCTCAAACTGAGAGAAGACGCATTTGCAAAAGGTTTTCCAGAATAACCAATGCCAACAGCTGATATTCGTATTCTGCGCCCATTTGCTACAGTAATTGGGGCGGCACGAACTCCTTCAGGCTTGCGTTCAGCTTGAACTGCAGACTGTATAACTTGAGGCGAATTCACTGCTTCATCAGCTATTAGCACAAGGGAAGAAGGAAAGCTACACATAAGCAACAATTGCACTTCCTCTACAGTAGGCAATTGGTGGCCATCCCCCATCATGTTTCCACGCCTGAATATGAGTTTAAAGCTTCCCAAACTTTGGCATTGTATTCTGTATGCACTGTTATTGCCGGTTAACAGTTGTAATCCAACTCTGTTTGTCACATAAGAATTATGTTCATCTAAAGCTTCCACAACTTCAATGAATTCAACACCTTGATGCCACCGTTCAGGTCCACCTTGAAGCTTCACGTCCAAGTGAGCGCCAGGGGTGAGATATAGATAGTCCAAATTTTCCAACTGATTCTGAGCTTCAGTCTGACTTAAATCATATGAGTAACCACCAAATTGGTTTCCATCACTGGCCTGCTGCACAATGAGTGGTAAATATGCTGCAATACAAGAGGAAGCTTTTAAGATGATTGACCCACTACTAGCATGGTCGAACTGTTGATATTCTTGAATCAATGTTGCATGTAGCAAAGTGCGACCAGGATTAGAAGCGTATATTAGTGTTCTTCCACATGGAGGGCCATATGATGAGGAATTGATATCAAGGGCATCTAGGTTGTTATAAACAAATGATTCCACTGTTGTATTAATGATTGTGAAGTGCTCACTTTCAGTTTTCCATCTTATAGAGGACCTGAAAGCATCGCATGTATAGAAATACGAGCCATCTGATGCTTGTAATGTTACATAAGCTTGAAGATATGATCCAACAAGTGCCTCGACAGGAAAGTAAGGAAGCATAACCATCGAAGAGGGGATGGAAACTTCAATAATCATCTCATCGTAATTCAATGAATCAAAGATGGAAACTACTTTTATAGTTGCTTTCCCAGACTTTTTAGCCTCAACTATCCCGGAAACAGATACAGACACAACAACCATATCCGAAGAAATCCATTTATAGTCACTGGAAGACATTGCACAACCTCCAGTTGCCTTAAGCTCTAACTCCTGATAGACCCCGGGGACCCAGGGGAGGAGAATTGCATTGGAGGGACCACCCATTTCCTCCATACTGAATTTCACTTGATCACAGACCATGACTTCTTGAGCAAGCTTCAGAACCTCTTTTCTCGTGTCTTGTCCACTGGTGTAAGTCAAAGTTGCCATCAGTCTTCCTAATCCATATGAATTTGCTCTCAAAATTCTATAATTTCCTTCAGCAGTAGTACCTTCTGAAACTGGGAGAATATTCCAGAACTCATAGTGGTCATCTTGCAACTTAATATCATCACTCTCTGTTATATAAATTTCTTTTGCCCCAGGTCCAGGTGTAAAAACCTTCGCATGAATGAGATATTGTCTGCCACAAATAATGTACCAACGTGACGCAGATGGAATAGGTTCTATCCCCTCAATAGTAGCACCAGAAAGAGAGAGAGGTAATATAAACAACACTAAAGTATCTGGGATGACAACGTGAAGTGATGACATCTGTATGTGCCCAACAACCCTGGTGTCTTCAACTGTAACTGTTGTTACTCCTAAGTTCAAAGCATGAGTTTCCCCCATCTCTCTCTCCACCTGGGCAACGGAAGAGTTCAAAACATACCACTGATGAAATGGAGATGGTAAACTTACCACTTGAGGAATATTGCCACGAATAACCTTAAGAGTATAACGGACAACAGCACCAATTAGAACAAAAACAGGAGAGGGAGGATCAAGAGACATTGCTTCTGCTACCGTCAAAACAATCTTATCTGACATGTGCCCAAATGACGGTTCCATCAAATGAACAGAAACGATTTCGTGGCCAATTTCAGTTCCTTTCACTACATACAAGTCAGAAAATACACCACTATCTTCAAGCTTTACCTGGATATCTAGGTCACCGCACAAGCCACCACAATCACTCAATGGAGAGTCCTTAAGAGGAACATGGACAAGGTGATGAGGAAATTTATCAGTTTCTGGTGTCATATGCCACATGAACTGTAATCCCACTAATGACGAAAACACATTGTCTGCAACACAACAATTGAAAAGCCAAAGATTATCAAATATTTTTTTACAAAGAGAAAAACATGGGAGCGAATACACTGAATAGTCCATGACATGAACTTTTAAATAAATTAAAGCCAAAATTTCACAGTCTGAGGCACCTCAGAAACTTGAAAGTTGAAACTACCAGGTCACATCCATCACTACTCGCTAAGAAGCTAAATCTTACAGTACAACAACGTCATAAAACAGAGAAAACTTATCAAGACAACACTAAAACAATTAACAAGACAACACGAAGCTTACAACAATTATGAGACCAGTAATATTTTCAGAAAATACCTTCACTGTCAAAGGCACGTACGCGAAGAGTGGCGAGCCCATCGAGGTCAAGTTTGACAGAATTATGGAATATCTGAATCCTAGACATTATATCAATATAAACCTTGCAACGAATCACCATTCCGGTATTGACATCAGTGGCATAAACTGCAGTTTCCTTTCTACCACTATAAGGAGCAATGGAATTCAATCTAGCACTCGTCGAACAATGATTGCTTGAATTATACTCCGGCACCACCGACAGTATATCATGGTGATCCCATGACCTATACACAAAAAATAGCTATTGTTTGAAAATTTTGAAAAAAATAAAAATCAAAAATCAAAGGCTTAAACAGGGGATGCAATCTGTAATACCATTTGAAGCAACCATCACTGCCTTGAAGTCTGTATTCAACAGGGTGAGTCATTTTGGGAGGTAACAGAATGTTGACGTCCGCAATGTGAGGGCCGGAGCTAAATTGCGCCGTCGTTTGAGCAAATAGCATCGGCAAGACCGTAAAGAACAGCAGAAAAATGGAGGTGGACATTTTTTCCATGTGAAAATGGTGAAGAAGGAAAGACCATCAAGAAATTCGAAAATTAGGGATTGTAGATGGAGAATTCGAGAAGATAAATTGGGGGAACACACGAGAACTGGGGTTTTGTAAAGGGTTTTCAGGATGGCGCGTGTTTGGATTGGACCCTTTAATTTGATATATGTAAAGTTACTTTATTCCTGAAAAAAGTTTATTTAATTTACTATTTTACCCACTTTATTTTTTATTTTTTTTAAAAAAAAGTATTTACTTTTTCTTACTCCTGTGTACTATTATTTAAAATTTTAATTCAAATCAAATTCAAATAATCACCATTTATCATATATTTTAGGATTATTCTACTTCAGAGTTACCGAATTGTCACATGACGGCCCCCTATTGGGGGGGGGGGGTGCCTGGGATAAAAAATTCGAGTAGTATAACAAGGTTCTATATTTTATGGATCTACAACTTTTTAACTATACATTTTAATTTTTTTTATCAAAATTTATTAAAAATCTAATTTTAATCGTAGACTTAATAAATAAGATAATATTTAAAACTACATATTAAGAGCATGTTTGAGAGTAATTAAAATTCAATTAAATTTGAAAATATAGTCGTTGTTGGGTCCCGCTCGTCTAATAAAAGTCAATAATGTCTAATTTTTCAATTTTAATCTGATTTTAATTTCTACCGAACACGCCCTAATTTACTTTTTCTCACTGCTACTACAAGTAAATTACTTGTGATCTCAGGAAAAAAAATATGTTACTTAGGTATATTTGATTGCATTTTTTTTTATATAGAAAATTTCAATTTTCCATTCAAATTCCTACCTATTTTTCAATTTTTAAAAATATGTATAGTTTAAACATTTTTTTTTTGAGTAAGTTTTTGTTTCCTCAAAATAAGAAAAATATTTTCTTTTTAAGTATATATTTTCCATATCAATCAAACACATTCTTATTTTTAATTGTGGAAATAGAAAAATCATAGATTTTTTTATATTAAAACTACTTATTTAATTGTAAGCTTAGCCAAACATGGTACATGGAGTACGCGTGTCTCTGTTTTAATTGCGTCAGGTACTGGATTGTTGGAAGGAGTGATTCCCGGCCACGTTCAATTCCTTTTGGCTTTGTTCTTTTTCTTTTTGCAATTATCTAATAATTTGCGAGATATGGTTTTTTAACCGTAATAATAATAAATTAATAATTGCTCCAAAAGTGGGTAAAAAGCACAAAGAAGTCACTCAACTTTTAAAGAACTTTTATTTTAATCGCTCAAATTCTTGTTGTTCACTCTCATCACTAAGTTTTGATTTTGTTTTAATTTCATAACAACTAGCTACTTTGTCACAAAATTCATTGTCCTTTTCTCCATGGTAACAAATTTCCTTACATAGATCGCATGTATGTTAGCAGAGTTTGTTGGTTGTTCAGTTATGTTATTGTGTTTATCGACTCATAAAATTCGTGTTTATAGAACATGCCATCGAGTCGAAATGTGATTTCAGTTTGTACGATTTTTGTATGAATAGCACAAGTTTTTGTCATTGTCTTGCTAGTATAACAAAGTAAATCGTAGTAGTACTTACAAGAATATATGTATAATATCATGCACCGTAGTGGTGCCCCGGGGCACATCCGAGAT
>CAIGRQ010079840.1:0-23325 GCA_903798375.1 Fraxinus sp. D2006-0159
ATCAAGGCCTATCATCAAATCCACCCTGAGAGTTTCAGCCCTCTACCTAGCCCATGAGCCGGGTACAACATCCTTGACCCGTGCAACTACGATGTCCATGACCCACACAATGTGTAACTGCCTCGAGCCCTATATACTGATCTCTTGTCGAAGTTAAACAAACAAAAATACCCTATACATATAAGTAATCAAAACTATGCATGAATTCATTATGCAATTTGAGAAGCAAAACTTATACATCTCATCTTCCATTTATTTCTTGAATAGGGCATGAGAAGTTTGTAGTCGAAATTTTGAACATGTTTGTAGTCGAAAAATCTAAAAGATACGAAGTATCCAATAATCATAATCATCTATGTGAAAATCTTGAATAAATACAAGTTTTGAGAAAATAATTATTTATTGAACAAAAGAAAAAGTAGAAATAAGTGGAAGAAGAAAAGTAAAAAAAGGTAATCACTTAGCACTTCCTTTTTTATCACCATTTTGTCTTAAACTAATGGCTTCACTTTATTGGTAAGGGGTAACCAACATATCCACCTGCCCGACAACAATTTCTTGCATGTTAGTAAATTCCTACACAGTTGTTGAACATGCCATGGTTGTTATAATGGTATCGGTCCAGTCTAGGATTTGCTTTTACGGACATTTTCATCGATATCGTTTTAAGAATGCCTTGTGTATGCATGTTAATCATGATCTGAATTTCATTAATTTATATAGATCAGGTTTGACTAAGTTTAGGACTAAGGTTTGATACGATATAGCTGTACTTTTAGTTTTATGTTTGTCAATGTTTAGCTTGCTTACGTCCAATTATAAATAAAAAATTATTCACTTATACATAATGTTTTTAAGCTTAGACAAAACATACTAACCAAGGACGAACTCTGATATTTAAGACATGCTAGTTGAAATTTATTAAGTCGACGAGCAAAAACAATTGACTAATTTGCCAACAAGACAACATGAAGTAGTGAGATTAATCATTGAATTTAATCCATTTCAGAATTTCAAAAACAAGATATAATAATTTTTCAAATAATTGTTAAATTAAAAACTGTGACAGTGAAATGTGGTGATGCCATGCTGCAAAAATAATTGTGATGAAAAACTTGATCAAACCATGCCAGACAATTGTGTCAACAAACCTTGGCCCAATTGCAGGAGAAACAAGAAAGTTAACTCCTATATGCAAAAGAGGATTATGGATCTGGACTTTGGCTGACACGGGATGTAGCCATGTCCCCTGCATGGATCGGCCAGTGATACTAATTTATCAATAACCCGACTTTAAGCATTTTCATCGACATATACACGCCTTATCATTACAATAGAAGATTGAATCTGCCCTTGGTGGACATGTTGATATTGAAAACCTTTTGTGATCAGCTGGCCAACTCCACATCTTTGAACTTTGTAATAGTTGAAATAAGAGTACTTGGCCACCAAAAAGAGGAGGATGTAGTGACCGGTCATGTTGAATGAAGTTTTACTATATAAAATGAAACAATTCAATAGAATTATGTTTTAATTTAGAATTTAAACTCGTCTTCAATGTTATAAATTAAAAAAAAAAAATCGAGTTTGGCTTGAGCTTTTTGGGCCGAGCTTTTTTGGGCCCGAGCCGAGCCTGACAAAAAAAATAAGGCTCGGCCCGAGCCTCGGCTCGTTGTAACCGAGCCCGAGCCGGGCCCTGCTCGAGTTTTTTCCGAGCCGAGCTCGAGCCGATGAGTTTTTTTGCCATCCCTAATTGCATGAGAAACAAGAAAGTTAGCTCCTATATGCAAAAGAAGATTATGGATCTGGATTTTGGCTGACACGGGATGTAGCCATGTTCCCTGCATGGATCGGCCAGTGATACTAACTTATAAATAAATTTACTTTAAGCATTTTCATCGACATATACACGCCTCATCATTACAATAGAAGATTGAATCCGTCCTTGACGGACACGTTGATATTGAAAATCTTTTGTGATCAACTTGCCAACTCCACATCTTTAAACTTTGTAATAGTTGAAATAAGAGTACAAGCCACCAAAAAGAGGAGGATGTAGTGGCCGATTATGTTGAATGAAGTTTTACTATATAAAATAAAACAATTCAATAGAATTATGTTGTAATTTAGAATTTAAACTCGTCTTCAACTGGGTGAGAAGACTTGTTTATAAAGTCATATCAAGATTTTAAATTTTGCAATGTTGATAAAACATAAAACGACGATCAATTCGACCCTTTGGAGAATAACCAATTGTTGGAATTTTGAAAAATATAATTTGATTATGACTACATAGCAAAAGGTGGAAGTGGAGCATACAACAATAATGTGATGCAATGGAAAACACAAACTAAGTTCCAATGGAGCGGGATTAGGTACACCCTGCTGGGGCCAGTTTTGATTTGTTCAAAATTGGTCCTTGATTTGACTTTGCCTATTTGTGCATGTCGTTTTCCTCAAATAGCGGGTGCCACTTTACCGTTATCATGGAATGCCTACAAGTATATGGATGATTCAATTACTTAAATACCCACTCCCCCTTATTTAGATATGAGAAAGTAGGAGGTGATTGTATGTCTAAAATGGTAAATACAAAATCAAGAACACAGCTTTTTCTCATTTTATTTATCCAGTGGGACCATTAATTACAAAGACCTGTAATTAATAATTTATAATCCTCTTCTCGATAAAAAAAAAAAAAAATTCAAATAATTTTATTCTTATCAGATCTCAACGGTTTTAAATTCGCCCCTGAAAATTGATTCAAATTCTCACTCTGGTTTCCATTTTTGGTGTAAAAATTTTCTTCTCTTTTTTGTTTTGTTGGAAAAACCCTTTGTCATAAAGCTTGTTTTGATTTTAGATAATTTCTGGAACCAACAAATCAAACTTTGAATTAGCCTCGTAACTCTCGTTTAAACCATAAAACGCAGTTTCAAACGGTTTTGGGAAAAGCTTTTACGTTCATTTTTTGCTTTCACGAAAAAAAAACCCTGCAACAGCTTAGAGTTTTGGGTTACTTTCCTATTTCAATTTGAGGAATTTTTTGCTAGATAAATCCTGCTATCTTGCAATTTCACCTGAAAATTGCCCCTGTTTTGACATGCGAATTAAGAAATAATTATTAGAATTTCTTAGACTTGTAATTTGGGATAGGGTTTTAGGCTCGTGTTTAGAACAATGCATCGGAAACCTTGTTCCAAATCCAAGCACCAAAACAACTTGTATGAATTCTGATATAAATTTTTGGGTAACGCAAACTATTAAAAATGCTGTCTATGTCTCCAAATTCTATAGCTCGGAGCTCCCTGGAGGAAATGCTGGATTCTCTCCGACGGAGGGATGAGATGGAGAAGCCTAAAGACATGCCACCGGCCTTGCCAGTCCGGCCCAGAGCTGCTTCCCGGTCTCGGCTTCCCTCAGCCAAACGGTCGCTGCCCTCAAATTTCAAAATTGGGGAATCGGAACCGCCGGATCGCTCATCAAATTGTAATGTTAAGAATGAAGAAACAAAAGGGTCGAGAAGGAATAGTTTTGGGGCTAAAAAGATTAAGGAAATGGATCAGAGGGAATCGCCCTATGTTGTGGCGTCTAACGAGAAGAAATGTGAGAGGAGATTAGAGGAGAAAGATGGTGCCAAGCTCGCTAGCTTGCCTTCCCGATCGGTCCCGAGGCTTAGGGAGCCTGAGTGGGATGATAACCTTGGATATTTCATTAAGAAGGTAACTAATGAGGTCAAATTTATTGTTTGATTATAATTATGGCTTTCATTTGTGGGATTAAATGTTCATTTTATTATGGTTTTAATAGTAGATCCATAGAACAAAATTCAGACGGGATGGCATCTAATAGTTTAAGGTTTATGCATTTATGCAGAGACAGAGGACATGCTTGGAATTTGTAATAAAGAGGATTTATTAATATCCGTAATAGTATGTAGTTAACATTATACACTTATAACTAATTTTGTCTTTGATTTTAAATATTAAGCTGTTGTTTATTGAAAATCTGGAAGGCCTTACATTTTATCAAGTTAGCTCAATATATCATATAACATAGGACCTTTTTCTTGAGGAGTGGTACATTTTGTTCTCTTTTTCCAGTGAGCCAGGCAAGTAAAGTATGCATATGAAGCCCTCCTTCAGTCCACTTGGTCTTGTGCCTTGCTTATGTGCCGAAATTCGCTCTGTTATTACATTTGAGATGTAGTTTTGGATGCTCGAGCATTTGACTGGGATGCACAACTTCTTAGTCAATCTAAATGATGACAGTTCTGAGTGTACCCCTTGTCCCAAAATTGAAAATTTAAACTACTTATGAATATTATTTTAAGGTATAATAATGGGTCAAGGCTTCTATATGCTTATATTACTGAGTATTTTTTGACAATATGAAAGGTTGCTTTGGTCAGCAACTCCTCATTTTCAAAGAGGTTATGTTTCAGAAACTTCGTGTATGGTGTCGGTGTCTAAACGGGCTATGGGAATCAGGGCTGATACAGTCAACTTCAGGAGACAAAGCTTTGATTTTGCTGTCAGATGGAAGTGTAAGCTCCAATATTTTCTTATTTTTTTCGAATATATATGATGAAGCTGAGAAACTCAAGATAGAGGATGTACTTTGTTTGTACTGTAGGTTGTTACAGTGCCCACGGGGGAACTCTTACCTGCAAATCCAGATGTTCTTGAAGGCGTGGATGATCTTATACAACTTAGTTATTTGAATGAACCTTCAGTTCTTCACAACCTTCAACACAGATATTCTCAAGACATAATATATGTATGTAATGATTTGACATTTATATTATTCTCAACAAGAAGAAATTTGTGTGTCCACTCTTGAACTATATCTTGCGTTTATTTTCTCAGAGTAAAGCAGGCCCTGTTCTAATAGCAGTCAATCCCTTCAAAGATGTCCACATTTATGAAAATGATTTTGTTACGGCCTACAGACAGAAGCTTTTGGATAGCCCTCATGTTTATGCTATTGCTGACACTGCCTACAATGAAATGATGACAGGTGTTATAGAATACTTGAAAGAATTCTGAATATAGGCTTCTTATTGTTCATATGATACTTTTTGAAGACACTCTCATTTTCTTTTGCTGTAAATTGCGAATCTTGCAGATGAAGTAAATCAATCCATCATTATAAGGTGTGTTTGAATTGTCTGTAATTCTTCCTTCAACTGTTGCATTTGATGCTCCCATTTAGTTCTTCAATTTCGCTCCTTGGCCTTATTTTGCTCTCATTGGATTTTATGCTTACTCTGTCTTTTAGTGTATATTTATTGTCATAGTCTCCGCCCTCCAGGAAATTAATAATTTCCGTTTATAATTTCTAGTGGGGAGAGTGGTGCTGGTAAGACTGAAACTGCTAAGATTACAATGCAATACTTGGCTTCACTTGGTGGAGGTACTGGTGGGATAGAGTCTGAAGTGCTGCAGACAAGCTGTATACTGGAGGCATTTGGTAATGCTAAAACATCCAGGAACGATAACTCCAGCCGATTTGTGAGTTTCTCTATTGAGTACTTTTGTTCAACAATGAGACGCATACTGCATTTTTCTTTGCAATAGACATTTAAATAAATGATTCAGACATTCTCGATTTGGTGCAGGGAAAGTTGATTGAAATTCAATTTAGTGCTACAGGAAATATAGTTGGTGCTAAAATACAGACTTGTAAGTTCGTTTGTATTTGCCTAGTTGAATTTAGCTGTCATTATCTTTTGTTTGGTGTTTGAGTCATAGTTAACTAACCTTGACTTATTTTGTGCATGTCAAACAATGTCTCTTGCAATGATGGTGTAGTTCTACTTGAGAAGGTTGGTATTCTCTTTCTACTCATAATTCCATTTTATTTTCAACTTTGCACCTCTTTCGTGGACTAATTTTTATTTTTTAAATAATAATAATAAAAAAACCTGGAGCAGTCAAGAGTGGCTCAGTTGGTCCAGGGAGAGAGGTCGTACCATATCTTCTATCAGCTTTGCACGGGGGTTTCTTCTACTCTCAGAGGTTTTCTTTTAGCTCTTGCTCTGTTCTGATAGTGCTTCACCTTATCTTCCTCTCTATGCCTCCCCCTATATTTGTGCGGGGGATTTGATAGGGTGGTTGAATCTGAGTTTATGTCTAATAGTATCTTCAAGAGACTCTATTTTTAAAGAGAATATTAATTTTAAAGTACTCCAACAAGCTCTTTATATTTAACATTTAATTTTACTACTCCCAAAAAATAATTATTATTTTTCTTTATCTTTTATTTTAACTAACTTTTCTTTAGATTATTTTATTGTTTTCTTACATTGAAAATTGAAACTTTTTTAATGCATTTAATTATAACTCTCTAAATTAAAATGTTAATTTAAAGAGTCTCTTGGAGCATGATTTTAAATGTTGACTTTTTAAAATAGAGAGCATCTCATGTTTAAAGAGTCTCTTGGAGATGCTCTTATATTACTATTTAGTGTTACATTATGCATGAAATTCGCTGAGAGAATGTTACTATCCTTCAATAGTTAGAGGTAAAGAAGTTCAGATAGTGTCCAGGTTTCTTTGTAATTGAAAATGTTGCAAAGTTAATAAAGGATACAAAGAATTTTGATGTCTCGGATTTTCATGAGGGTCAAGGTTTTTTGTCTCATGGAACTTCCGGCATTTGGCAGCCAGCAAGCAAGTCGCTATTTGTTGACAGACTTCTATTCTACTTTATTTTATAGCTCTGTTCTATCTACCTCGTTATTTCTTGGCAAGATGCACGACAGAGTGAACTCCCTGAAAAATTATAATTTCTCTTACTTAGCCTGTGTATGTGGTTTTATTACAGATAGATTGAGGTTAAAAAGGGCCTCTGACTACAATTATCTCAATCAGAGTGGTTGCTTGGTTATCAATGGTGTTGATGACGTTCAGAAATTTCACATCCTTGTGGTAATTTGAGAAAGTACCTATGTGTTTTGCACTATCTATACAGTGATCAGCTCTCACCCTTTTCAAATTCTGTACAACTCACTGCTCTATGGCCTTCAAAGCAACTTCAGCTATAGAAAGCTCTTAACATTAAAAAGAATAAAGTTTTTTGATAGTTACTTTTTGAAAATTATTTTCGTAGTCTATTTTTCTCCTCATTACAATATGTTGTTGATTCAGTAATGGTTTTGTTTCACTAGGAAGCCCTAAATACTCTCAAAATTTGCAAAGAAGACCAGGAGCATGCATTTGAGATGCTTGCTGCAGTGTTGTGGCTGGGAAACATATCCTTTCATGTAATTGACACAGAAAACCACATTGAGGTTGTTGCTGATGAAGGTTTGCCTCATTTTTCCTTTGGTCGTGCTTCCCAGCTCTTGTGTTTCTTCTATTTTATTACTATTGAAAAAATAAAAACTTACATTGATTAGCAAAGATGTTATATGTCAGTTGTCGTGTTGCTAATGATGTTTAAGGAACATCTTAAGCTAGCTGGAAGCTTCTAATTCAACCACCACATTCGATGAAATGCTAAATGGATCCATAACATTATTGCATAAAATCATGCCTAGCAGTCCAGTAACCAGATTGTTGTTTTCCTTTACTTAAAAGAAATACGGAGCATGCTCCAGTTCAATTGTATGTTATTTGATGACCTTATGCTCATGATTGGTGCCATAGATATTTTAGGCTGGTTGTTTTTGTGAAATTCGTCAGTAGTAAGGTGAACAATATCAACTGGAATGAATTTTGTCACTGGATAATGTTTGATTCGCGCTCTTCGATTCTCAAGAGGCAGCTTCTCCACTGAAAACCAGTACTGGATTTTTTTTTCTTTGAATGCTGTAAGCATCAAATGGGGTAAATTTTTATGTTTATGTCTTGACTTTAATTTTGTTATATTTTTCTTAATCTGTTATTTTCAATGTACCTCGGGGAGGAATCTTTAGTGGCTTCTTTTTCTCAACTCCTTTTTGAGTGTTTCTCAATGACTGATAATATAATTCTTTTCTTTTGGTTGTTTAGCTAAGCTCTTTGTATAGATACTTAACATTCATGCCCCTCCATGCCCCTCAAGATAAATTGTCTTCACGTGTTCAACACTAATGTTTGATTCATTTATAATTCATTACACGTGGAGCACTTGTGCAGTATATTCAGTTGTTTAGGCTTGTTTTCATACATTTTTATATAACTGCTTTTATTTAGGTGCTTTGACTTAACTATGTTGGATGTTCCTTCTTATCTATAGCTGTTAGAAACACTGCTAGCTTACTAGGCTGCAGTACAGAGGACCTAAAGCTGACTTTATCTACAAGTAGAATACAAGCTGGCAAGGATAAGGTTGCCAAATGGCTAACTCTACAGCAGGTGCATAAAATGCTTTTACATGTACTGTCATTAGACATAATAACATGACAGCTGCCCATTCTAGGAACAAGTCCTTTATTACCTGTGTGCATTACAAACGTGCTTATTTACAAGTCACTTAGACCATGTACAGTTTAATATAGTAAATCTTTTGTTTCCAATTCAGGCAATTGACACAAGAGATGCATTGGGAAAATTTATCTACGCGAGCTTGTTTGACTGGCTTGTCGAAGAAATCAATAGATCACCTGCGATGGGCAAACATCAACCTGGGAGGTCCATAAGTATTCTAGATATTTATGGGTTTGAGTCATTCCAGGTAATTTGGTAGATCTCCTTAGTCCTTACTGCTGTCCATAGAGCTTTGCATCTCACTCTCATTCCTTTTTCTGCTCCAGAAAAATAGCTTTGAACAGTTTTGTATAAATTATGCAAACGAGAGACTCCAGCAACATTTTAATCGTCATCTCTTCAAACTTGAACAAGAGGTAAGCATCTGATATTGTTTTTAATGATTTCAAAAAATCTGTATGATGCATGCTGTCTCCGTATCTTCTGAAAAACATAAAAAGTCATGTATGATATTACAACCGTTTAGCATAGCACCATGCTATCTTTATGACTCATATAGATTGTAGAACTCCCAGCAATGATTTTTGCTTAGGCAGTTGATTTTTATGCAGACTGCAGATGTCTGCAAATTAACCTGCCTGGCATCCTATTTTTGTTTCCTGTGAACTTTCCATATTTTATGGATTATAACTTTATTCGGAGTTTAAGAACGCCCAACTAAAATCTGATAGTTGACACACATTTGTCAAATTTCAATGGTTGTGCTAACAATGACACCCATGTTTATTTGATTCCAGGAGTATGAAATAGATGGAATTGATTGGACCAAAGTAGATTTTGAAGACAATCAAGATTGCTTGGATCTTTTCGAGAAGGTAATTTCTATAATCCATCAGGAGTCTAGATGATTGGTTCTGGAGTCGTTTCTTCTATTACTTCATTATTTGACACTGAATTTAAATCTAGGGTCTGCTCCGAGGCATGGCCAAGTCATTCGTTTTATGATTAGAAGCTTTTAGTGAACCTTTTATGTTCATTTCGATCTGTCTGCCTACACGTTCATATTCTGTAGATGGGTGCTTATTTGCTTGTGGAATCATATCGATGCTGTTACTGTGTCTCTTCATCCTTTTCTGTCCGTCGATTTATGTTCATTGCAATTTTTTTACAGAGACCTATTGGGCTAATATCTTTGTTGGATGAAGAATCAAATTTCCCCAAGGCCAGCGATTTGACCTTTGCCACTAAGCTGAAGCAACACTTGAATGCCAGTTCTTGCTTTAAAGGAGTAAGAGATGGAGCATTTAGTGTCCACCATTATGCTGGAGAGGTATGTGAAGAAACGAGAGATCTTTTTATTTAAAATCTTCTAATTACAATAAAGTTATTACAACCTATTTATATTACACAAGGTGACTGAAAAGGAAATAAAATATCCTAAGAAATATGCTAAGGAAATAGAATAATTCAAGTTTCCAATTATCTAACAATTGAATCTTTAATTGATATTGTTTCCTACAGTATGTCTGTCTCTTCTTGGAACATCTCATAACTTCTCTTAGAAAAAAATTAAACAGAAATGGGGATCTGTTAAGATGATAGACTGTAATTTGTACGTAATTACCAAATCTTATTTGAAGTATCAACCATCAAATTGAGCTGTGGTAGAAATTGTTCTTAACCTGTATTTGCAGAGGGTTAGATAGATGTGAATGTATTGCGGCCATTGCATAAAGTTAATTAAATGATTCTTGATAGTTTGATTTGAGAAATGTTTTTAACTTGCATTCCCTTTCCCCATTTGAAGCATAAAATCCATTTCTAAGAATAGCATCTGTTTTCTTTCTGAGTAACTCTTGTTAGTTAGTTCAGTGGATTCTGGTCCTCAAAAAATTGAGCTTTTATTTGAATTTATCTTAACTATGAACTATTACAATTACAAGCAAATGCTGGCCATTTGGCATAGTAGCAGAATTATCTTGTTTGACATAATTTCATGAATAGATCTCAATATATTTCATTCAGTTGCTTTGATTCTTGGACGGATGTATAAAGTTTTGCATGTCTAGGGTCCGTACGATCTTAATTGAAAGTTATCAAGACATGTTTTAGCATAATAGTAATTATTTTTTTAATGTTCTTAATTAATTTTCCTAAGTGCTTAAAATATCATGAACAAAGGGATTATATTAGTGGAATTTTGTCTGTTATAATGTGATTAGGAGTTTCATCATACCTCATGCCTTTTGACGAAAATATTGGATGTATCACTCCTGAAGTTATTAATAATGGCATCTCTGATGTAATAAATTTTGTCTTTAGAAGACTTTGCCTTCACATTTCATTAGAGTAGACAAGGACAGATGTACAACTGCCATTATCCTGAAAATGATATTTGCATGTGTTGGCCATTCATCCTGGGGTTGGATCAAAAGCAGTGAGAGATTAAAAATTCAATAGCACTTCTGCTTACAAAAACCGTTGGACTTGTTTTTAAACTAACGCCGCATGCTTCCAGATAAATATTAAACACTTGATTTGGGCACCTAATATACCCTATCAAACTTTCTTCTATAGAGTGTAGTTGGTATAAAAGCGATTTTAAGCAAATATGGTTTTTTAAAAATGCTGTTTTGTAACATTTCTGAGTAACCCTTTGGGTGTTT
The DNA here is from genome assembly GCA_903798375.1 of Fraxinus sp. D2006-0159. Taxonomy (NCBI): domain Eukaryota; kingdom Viridiplantae; phylum Streptophyta; class Magnoliopsida; order Lamiales; family Oleaceae; genus Fraxinus; species Fraxinus sp. D2006-0159. The sequence goes on from CAIGRQ010079840.1 coordinate 11,081, forward strand.
TCTTTAGGTTCTTTATGAAACTGGTGGATTCTTGGAAAAGAACAGAGATCCATTGCACTCTGATACCATTCAATTACTCTCTTCATGCACTGGTCGACTACCTCGTTTGTTTGCTTCTACATGGCTTAACCAATCTCAGAAAGATGCAAGTTCATCAATCCTGCTGGGGATGTCGGCTCCTCAGAAGCAGAGTGTTGCCACAAAATTTAAGGTGAAAAATTTAACAGCTGTGCATATTCCCATTTCCCGATAACAATAGAAGAAACAAAAGCATAATTATTAGAATTTGCGGCAGATTAGGGATTTCTGTAGCCTTCGAACCAATTTTCAGGATACATTGACCTTCAAAAGACTATATCTGTATTTCCTTTAGCATAACCTTGTATGACTTTTGTGCTTCCAGAGTCAGCTGTTCAGATTGATGCAGCAGCTTGAAAACACGACTCCACACTTCATTCGATGCATAAAACCAAATAGTAAGCAGCTTCCTGGCACTTTCGAGAAAGGTCTTGTGTTAGAGCAGCTTAGGTGCTGTGGAATTCTAGAAGTTGTGAGGATTTCAAGATATGGTTACCCTACGCGGATGACACATCAAGAATTCACAAGAAGGTGAAGTACTGGTTTTTTTATCATTTGCATTGACTTATTGTAATTACTTTGAAGCTCTTGAAATATGATTTAGTAATTTTCAGGTATGGGTTCCTACTTCCTGAGAATAAAGCATGTCAAGATCCTTTAAGTGCATCAGTTGCCATTCTCCAGCAGTTTGATATCCTTCCTGAAATGTACCAAGTTGGTTATACAAAATTATACTTCCGAGCAGGACAGGTGAGTTTATATTCTCATTTGAAGGCCTTTCATGTTTTCAGATTTCTTCTTCTTTTTTTTTTTTTTTCCCTGAAGTAATTCATGGTCTTCTTGAATAGCCATATCCGACCAGAACTTGAAAATATGCCGTTTATTAGAGTCCAGAAGTCTAATATCATTTTCTGGTTCAATTAGAAATAAATGTAAAATGTTACAAGTCATAAAAACAGATACATTTTTTCCACATGATTCAGATTGGTGCGGAAGCAAAATTGGAATTCTTGAAACAAGAATAAAGTAAAAACCTAGAAAATACATAGGGAATAATTTTATTATATTGAATTGAATAATGAAAAAGTGTACAAAGCCTTTTGTGTATATAGACAAGATTATTCCTTAATCCTAATCTAAAAGAAATTAGAAATCATATTCTAATCAATAAAGAAAAAATCCTACTCTAAACAAGAAATAAGAATAAAAAGAAAAAACATATTACAACTAGATATCTTATTATAAATATCTAACTTTTATCGTATTTACAAAAGTATTGTCCTACAACACATAATTTGCTACCTTCTAGAATTATTGTCATTTTAAATTAGATTCGCATGAAGTTCAGATCTTATCCACCTCTAGTGATTCACTTATGCTTCCACTAGTAAAACTCTTGTAGATTGCTTATCTGAAGGTAAAAATCCTGTAGAATTAGATATGTAATAATCTGTTTCGATGAATTATAGATTGGTGCACTGGAAGATGTTAGGAAACAAGTTCTGCAAGGAACTCTTGAGGTACAGAAGTGCTTCCGCGGTCATCGGGCTCGTCGATATTTCCATGAGCTCAAGGGAGGAGTACTACTGTTGCAGTCATGTAAGGCAGACTGCTATTACATTGTACATAGTCTCTAAATTAATTATTTATCCTTTAGGAGATAATTTTAAAAGATAAATATTTTTTGGTCTGATTTTTATAAAGCCTTGCTACATCAGCAAATATCATTGTTTTGGGGCAGATTGGCATACTTTCTTTAGTTTTTTCCAGAACTGACACACTCTGGTTCCTGGCAGTGCTTCCTCAAGTTATTCAATAACAATTTGCTTTTATTCTTATCATGACATTTATAACTCTTGCAGTTGTTCGTGGTAATGTTGCTAGGAGAGAATATGATGCTTTGCGTAAGTTGAATGAGCAGGTTTCTCTGAAAAAGATAGAAGAGCACGTTGTTCAAATTCAATCAGGTAAGTTTTGTGTTCATTTTATTATGCCTTTAACTAATTGAGTTATTAACAGCTAACACATTCTAGTACTAATGCATTATCTTCTGCAGTAATTCGAGGATGGTTGGATCGGAGGCATTTTAGTCAGCTTCAAAATTCGAAAAATATTAATCTTTGCAAATGGAAACAAGGCAGGAAGAGTTCAGAAGTTAAGGTATTGAGCTCATAAAGCTGTTACTTGAGAAGACAACTAGTTCTGATATGGATTGCAAGGAAACTTGAACATACATGATCTTTATGTGCTGTGAAACCATTTTAAACAACCTTATCTAAAAGCTTAAGTCGTTAGAGAAATGATGAATTTATTTATTTAAATTCAATCCTGAACAAAATGGTGCAATCCTACTTTCAAGATGAGTATCTGACTTAATTGTCAAAGCAATAATGTCAGGTACAACAGTATAATTCGAACTTAAATGATGTAAAAAGCATGTTGGTAGTATGGTTATGTTGTCTAATACTTCTGCTTGGATGGAATTTGAAATGGGGTTGCATATATGTTTTAGCACACAAACGAAAATTGGTTATGGAGGTAAATAATTGCCTCTTCACTCCCTGAAGAAAAAGAATAATAAATAAGCCCATGTTTGGTAGAAAGAAAAATTCAGTTTTAACTCCTTCGGGGGTAACCGAGTTGGGGGAGCAGGTGAACGCGGAGACCAAAGATCACGAGTTCGAATCCCCCGTCAACACTTCCTTTGTCGAGCTCGTCCCACCGGGCTTGCCTAGTACGGTTTATCTCTCATGTGGTTTGCGGGGCTACTGTACATGGAGTGAAGTTTACCCAATGCGCACATTTATAAGTTATAACCACACATTTCATGGGACCCACAACTTTTCAACCACACAATTCATCAACTTTTATCAAAATATACTAAAAATCTGGTTTTAATCACAACTAAACGGGCTAAAACTCACCTCCTTAAACCATAAATCACAAGTAGAAGTAGATTGTGAAGTAAGTTCTACTCTTATTTGCTGAGCAGGATCTGCCACAAGAAATGTTACCTGCAGTAGTTGAAGAACTTCAAAGGCGGGTATTGATTGCAGAAGCAACCCTTGAGCAAAAGGAAAAGGAAAATGCATCACTGAAAGATCAAGTACACCAATTTGAGGCACGATGGTCAGAATATGAAGCCAAGATGAAGTCAATGGAGGATGTTTGGCAAAAGCAGATGGCGTCTTTGCAAGTGAGTCTTTTATGATCCTATCCACTGATCTTTCGACAAATAGGAGACAGTCTTAGTAATTATATTTTCATTTATTTAAGTGCGAATTATGTTAAAATTCTAACATTCAGTGTAGTTACTCTTTATGTATTATTATCATAAATTTTGGAATCATGCTTCATGCATTCAAGAGACAAATGAACTAAGGGTGTGTTTGGCTCACATTATTTTGAAAGAATGTATTTTGGAATAGTAGATTGATGGAGAATGTGTGGTTGAAAAAGAAGGATAAGTGAGTAGAAAAATGAGAATGAAAATTTTAATGTGTACCAAACAAGGGCTAAATGTCCTCACATATTGACCAAATGGTGAAGTCACAAACAGAATTTCGCAAAATCTGTTGGTGTTGTTTCTCCTTCAGTGCTATTCTATGTGGCGTTGAAATTAAACATTTAAAGCTATTGGACAGGTTGTAGATATACAAGCAAATTTGCAGTCTATTTCTGGAGTTGTTATGGTGATATTATGTTAAGGAGGCAGTTGTCAAGTGTCAATGTAAAAGGATGGTGAGAGGCCATGAGTGTCTATACTAATACTACCTTGGCATGCTTATAATAATGGAGTCTGATTTTCTCTTTGTTTCACAATTGTTTAAACTAGAATGGCACAGTATAGGCATATGAAAAACCTTATGTCTTATCCCATTGTATGGCACAGTATAGGCATAAGAAAAACCGATTTTCTTATCCCATTGTATGTTTTCAGTACTTTTATGTACAAAAGGTTTCTAAAGAAATAAAGGAGTTGTTCTGGACCTCCCTAATTAAACCTATTTTATGTCGCAGATGAATTTAGCTGCAGCCAAAAAGAGTCTTGGCGCTGAGAACACCATGGGTCAACTGGGAAGAGATGGCTTTCCATCACCTCGCTATTATGATTCTGAGGATATGTCTATGGGAACACAAACTCCTGGAGGTAGCACTCCCATGAAATTTGCCCTCAATGGTTTAGATCTTGGGGCTAGACAGGAGACTAAAGGTGGTTTAAATGCAGTCAATCCCCTCTTGAAGGAGTTTGAGTTAAGAAAACAAAATTTTGATGATGAGGCCAGAGCAATTGTTGAGTCCAAGTCTGGGCAATCACCTTCCCTGAATACCAGTGAAGAATTAACGAAACTAAAACAGAGATTTGAAGAGTGGAGAAAAGACTACAAAGTTCGGTTAAAGGAAGCAAAGGCAAAAGTACACAGGCTAGGGAACTCTGAAGCTGAGAAACATCGAAGAACATGGTGGGGAAAGAAGAGCAAAAAGTACTAGCAGTGAATTATCTCCTGTCGGGTTTCAGCCAAACTGCTGATTATTTTTGAGATTTCCTCTGTGAAAGCACTTCGCGTTGTTGCAGGATTGTCCTTACAGTAGAATCTGTGAGGTGGAGACTAAGAGAGTGATTGTGTGTGTATATTAACCCCTTCTGTTGCCTGGAAGGGTCTGTATGTTGCTCATAAGAGAACGCGATTTCTGTTGATTTACTTCCAACTGTCATCCCACCCCTAGATTAGTTAGATTAGTTTTAGCCTACGCCTGTATAGTGAATTGTTGAGGATTTAGTCTCAGAACTCTCGTCTGTACTAGTTAGTGCTGAAGAACAGGTAAGAGGTGTTCATATTCTCTTCAATGTGAAATAGCAAGCAGCCTTCAATTTTTCTGTTTATCAGTCTTCTTTATAACAGTTAATCCACTTTGTAGCTTATCCTGATGACTACATGATTTGATTAAATTCAACACCACAGCAAAATGTTAAAAAATTACCCATCAGATGATCTTCTTGCTTCTCAGTTTTCTTTTGCCTGTTAGTCATATTGGTTGTTAAATCATGTTATTGGTTGTTAAATCATGTTGTGGTGGGCTATTTATTTTTCATAAGCATTGAGGATAAAAGGTTGATTTGTTATGGATTTCTTGGCCAGATCATTAACAGTCTGAATTGCGGATAATAAGGTTCTTTCGCTTTTGCTGATCCAACTTGATAATTGACTTGAGAAATCGATAGTTGTATTATAACCACACCATTTATGCATTACGTTGAGCAAATAAATCTGGATTTATGATCCTGGCACAAACTTGGTGGCATATACCCATGCATTGTTAGCAACAGGGTTGTCGAGGTGGTTCAACAGGTTCTCGAGAGGTCCTTTTCCAGTGACAATAGCTTGAACGAAGAATCTGAACATAGAAAACGTTGCCAATCTTCCGTTCTTGATTTCCTTCGCTTTTGAGCTCGGCAAAGGTGACGGGGTCATTAGAAGAACTTGGAAGCCAAGCAATACAAGAATGCTTTGAGCATGAACAAGATTAGGGTTGCCCAAATAGTCTAATCCTCCTTCAGAGAAGATTTGAGCTCCAGCCTTGAACCAAACTGGCTTAAGAACTTCAGGGGTGATGCATCCTAGTGCTCAAAGCATTGCCCATCGCCCGTGGATGACCTGGTAAGTAAATTTTTTTCAACTACTATACTATAATTGCCAAAATATAGCGTCGTTACTCTAGTTGAGAAATTATATACCTCAAGTGCCCTGTTCCTAGCAAAGGCCTCGGGGTCAGCCGATAAACCAGCAGTGTCCCATCCATAGTCACTCGGGAATTCTCCGATCAGGTGTGACGGAGTTTGAGCCGAGAAGGGTCCTAAATATTTGACAAGGTCCGGTCCATACAATAAATCATTACCCTGTCAAATACAAAAAAGTCACCTCATCACACTAAACATTTCTTTCTTTTTCTTATGGGGTTTGAGGAAGAACATACCATGGTATATTTGCCACTTCCCATGGATACAACATCCTTATGAGGATTAGCATTCTTGGTTTGGCCCAAAAATGGAGTTGCCTTGAGAACAGTGTTGGAACTGGCAATGGCAGCCATTGGTGCAGTTGAGCTGTTGCCGGAATACAGAATGGACTAGGGACGGATACTGGCTTTATGTGTTAAAGAGAGTGAGACTCATTGATGACTAGTTACGCATATATGGAAATTGTGGTCGTCGATAATTACATATTTACATGTACCTCGTCATTCATCAACCAATCACAAGGCATCAAAATATTACAAGCATCTCCAACTCATCCATCTATCCACAATTATCTCTTCTTCTACGAGTTAGTTCTAACATGCCAAAAAGTTAAAGTTCTGTACAAGCCGTAAAATTTATCGGCAGCATAAATTTCTATATATATAAATAAATTACAAAACAAAATTAACCAAATTAAAAAGTTGGGTATTTGATTATAAGTACGTTCTTGAATTGAATTCTCTTTAAGGTAAATAGGGCATTGTAATTTGTAAATAAAAATAGAGCTGAGAGAAATCAAAGCGAGTCTGTACAGAACAAGGAAATGAAATGAAATCAGTGTAGTAAAATGGTAAACAGACAAAATGCGGTGAACGTGGATCGAACACGTGACCTTCAGATCTTCAGTCTGACGCTCTCCCAACTGAGCTATCCCCGCTTGATGTTATTAGTGTACAGATTGAAGATAATGTAATCATTATAATATACAAGTTTTTTATTTCTTTTTGATTTTTTTTTTGTGTTGTCCAGTATTATTTTTATTTCTACAGTTTTGAATGGCATTTGAAGATGTGAAGCAAATTATATTATTTAATTATTTTTGATGCTAATTAGGGAAATTTTAACGACCCAACAATTACGAAATCTATTTCAATTTACATTATTTATTATTTCCATCACTATTTTGTATGTCATTCTTGCACGGAACAGCTTCGTTCCGTAGCATTTAAGGAATGTCGACAGCACACCGTCATGGCTTTATCTTTTTCTATTTAATTAATATTGTTTCTACGTGGTTGGGCCCTTGTTTCATCTCCATTATTTTCAAAATATATTTTTCTCTATCTTCTTTTCGACCACACATTTTCAATAAAATAATATTACACGTAAATTCAAAATATTTTCTTATTTTTCAACTACACATTTTCCATCAATCTACTATTTCAAAATGCATTCTTATAAAAAATGAGTTCAAAGTAGCACTAGGTTTAAGATTAACACCATGTTTGGTACACATTAAAATTTTCATTATCATACTTATACTCATTTTCAATCACACGTTTTTCAATAAAATAATATTTTTCATCACATCAATAACTTTTTTTTCTTTTTTAACCACACATTTTTCATTAATCTACTATTCCAGAATACATTCTTTCAGAACAATGTGGCTCAAACACATCCTAAATGTATGAATTGGAAGGTGCATTCATAAATTATGGATAAAAATAAGTGACAAAAAAGTAAATAGTATTTATCAATTTTACGAGATAAAAATAATTTAATCAAAAATATTTATCAACTTATAGAAAGTAGACACGACGAGGGAAACAAATGTTAAGATTCCTTTCGTTGTCCCATTTTCAATAGGACGCGGTTTTGGATGGTTGAACAAACATGTGTCCAGCTCCTTGTTGGTAACATGTTACCCACATGTACCTACCTGGCCTCTCCATCTTTTATAATTTTTTTGTTTTCACTAATCGACTTATCGTTGGATAAGTTTTGGCACGGGACTCTTTCTAAATTTTATTTAGCCCCTATTTGACTTCCGTTCCTCAAAATTCATTTTCAACTATACATTTTATAAAATTTACAATTTTTATTAATTTTTCATTTATAAATTTCACTGACTTCTATTAAAATCTGCTAAAATTTAAATTTTTATCCACCAAATGGGGGTAGTTAAATAGTCAACGACCATATTTACATCAGAGTACTAGAGACTCGTTTGACAAAACTTTTAAAAAATCAAAAGCAACTTTGTGATTCGTTTGATTATGAATTTCCTTGTACCTTACTTTGTAAGAATACGAGTGTATTTGAGCTACATTATTTTGGAATAATGTATTTTGGAATAGTAAATTGATGGTGATTGTGTGGTTAAAATAAAAGGAAAATTATTGATGTAATGAAAAATATTATTTTATTGAAAATATGTGATTAAAAATGAGTAGAAGAATGAAAATAAAAATTTTAATGTATGCAATCACATGTGAAAATAACCAAGTAATATGAACATACATGTGATCCATTGGCCACCTTTTTCTCTCTACCACCTCTCTCCTCTCTCAATCTTTCTACCCTGTTTTCTCGTTTATATATATTTTTCATACCATACACATTTTTTCTCATTTCTCTTCTCCCCTCTCGAAAAGAAAGAAAAACCAACTTATTCTCTCCCATCGTCAACAGTAACGTCGAACATCACCTGACTGGTCGAGACGACACGTCCACTATGGCGCGCCGTCTCTTCACCTGTTTTGGCAAAGGCTCCTCTCATCATAAGCGTGAAAACTCGTACGAAAATACCACCTCGGATGTGGCGGTGGAGGAGCAGCGGAGAGGCGGACCGGTGGTGGTGGAGCTCTTTTCATCACAGGGCTGCGCCACCTCTCCAGAGGCGGAGCTGCTCTTCTCACGGCTAGGGAGGGGTGATTTCAACCTTGAGGTGCCGGTGATATTGTTGGCGTACCATGTTGATTATTGGGACTATATGGGCTGGAAGGACCCTTTTGGGTCGAGCCAATGGACTGTAAGGCAAAAGGCCTATGTTGAGGCCCTGAACCTTGATACAATGTTCACACCCCAAATTGTGGTTCAGGGTCGGGCCCAATGTGTTGGTAATGATCAGGGTGCTTTGTTATCCTGCATTGCTTCTGCAACGCGAATTCCTGCTGCCGCGTTCCAGGTTAGCAAATTTCATTACATAAATTACTGAAACGTGTAGATTAAAATTAAATTTTTAATAGATTTATATAAAAGTTAATAAAATTTTCACGAGATTATCTTTTTTTTTTTTTTTTTCCAGCTAAAATGGTTGATAAAAATTTAAGTCAAAAGTTAACAATTAATTAATTTTAATCATGTATTACATTTCATCAATTTTTATAAAATTTACTAAAACTTTGATTTTTTAGCTAAATCGAGTTTAGCATGTAAGTTTCCATTTGTACATAGTTGAATTATTGATAACTTTAACATTCCTACTGCCAGGCGACATTTCAAAGGCCTACGCCCGAGTCCTTGCAAGTGTCTCTAAAAGGAGCTAAGGGGGATCAACAAGGTGCCAATGTCATGGTTGCACTATACCAAAGCGGTTTAGTGACAAATTGTCCAAAGGGTGTGAACAAAGACCGCGTCTTAGCCAATGACTTTGTTGTAAGGGGACTCCAAAAACTCTGCGCATTTAAAGATCTCTCTACCAAGAAACCTATTTCTGTTAATTTTTCTTTGTGGGAAGGTTTCAATAGCAGCAGATGTGGCGTCGCTGTTTTTGTAGAAACGAGTTCTCATCAAATATTGGGTTCGCAGAATTTTCAGTTACCAGATAATGTATGAAGTTTTAATTGAATACAAAGCTTTCCTAACTGTCACTTGCGTTGAAGATTAGATTAGGTTATTTTTCTATTTTTGTTTATTGTTTGGTTGTGTATTTGATTTGAACTTCATGAGATGAGAGATTTTTGAACTTGATTACAGAAAGATTGTACATTTCTGCTATGAAACATGGCCTTTATGTTCTTTTAATTGGTCAGTGTTAAAGTAATAATTATGATCCAGTCCCAATATTTAACCAACATATTTGATCAAAATTGAATAAGATGTATGAACTGCATAAGAAAAACTTTGGGAACTAGTAAAAGCATCGTAAACTTGCTTAAATATTTAGTTCTCTATATACAAAAGAAATATGGGTTTGGGGATTCAGTTCAATTAGGTCCCCAACAGCTCAAATACATAACTGTTCTCAATGATTCCTCAGATTTCTTCAACTTCTGATCTTCCTTCATCTTTTTACATATAATTGTTGAAGAGGGTACTCCAGAAAGTTTGTTAGCCTGAGTGTATGATCTGAGGCTGTTCTTGGCATGTTGTTGCAGTATCCTCATTGGATAATTCCATCTACAGAATCCCTGATCTTTCAGAGCTTCAACAACCCCAATGCTTGCTCCCACTAACCAAGCCCTGCTCGTGGAACTCATTTTCTGCTTCTTTCGTACAGTTAAATTGATTCGCTGTTTGTGGTCTATGGATATGAATGGTGATGAAGAATAATGGGGAGAATATGAGTGTTTATATACGTGTATATGCAAGAAACTGGGGGAGGTTTTACCAGCAGAAAAGGATATGCCCCCAGTTTTAGGTGGTAGTATTAGGTGCACCATGGATTGTGCCAATAGATTTTTAGACCAATTTGGGGATAAAGCTGCACGTGTCCAAACTCACTTTTGTATTATGGATAATTCTAATTGTACATAATTTGATGTACATAATGTTGTCTATACACTCACATGGGGTGAGGTCCGCTCGAATATTTGAGCGGTACACCAAGCATCACTCTTGTATTATTATCTATTCAACCATTTTGGCTTACTCTTTTATTTACCGACCCCACCACCTCCCTCACATGGGGCTCAGGTCCCACATCCAATAAATGTGCGAGGCCCAACCCCCATGTGAGGGAGGGGATGGGCCCGAGTAAACAAAAGTGTAATGCCAAGTGTACATGTCGTATCTCCCGAAAATTATTTAAAATAGAATATAAAATCACTTTTGTATTTATATACCACTTGTACAGATAATATTGAAAATTATCTTGAATAGAATATAAAAACAAAATAGATGATGTGTGCTATAGTACAGAAGATAAGCACCAGTCAATTCACTAATTCCAATTTGCAGAAAATAGGTTGAGTATAACAATAAACGAATATTAAAGAAAGAAGAAAGGATGTGAGGGGCTGCTGGTAGCTGCGACGTTGATATTTTTGTGGGTCGAACCGTAATTACGAATATTGACCGCTCAACTAAGATGTGCAATATCAATTTCATCCGGTATTCGGAAAGTAGCGGCTGCACCTAACTTCTTCCGCTCTTCTGAGTTCTCTTCAAATTCTTCATCATTACTGTCGTATTGTGAATCTTCGTATGTGTGTGGTGAAGAGGGTGAATTGATACTTCTGCATTGGCAATACGGGGTTGCTAGCACGCTCACTTGGCCGAAGTGGGAAATTTCGACTGCAACGGTTTCATCATCCAACGGGAGAGGTTGTTTCCATGGTTCACCGTCAATCCTCATGAATGTATGGTCAGCAGCACCCTTGAGAAACTCGAAACGAATTTTCTTTGCCTAAAGAAATAAATTATATGTAGAGAAACGAGAGCAAAAGGAACAAGTATTCAATCAAGAGAGTATCATAGGCTAGCCCCTCAAAGAATAATGAATAATTTTAAGGTTGCCATGTGTTCAACGTTGCCCGAGTAGGTCACATTTATATTTAAAGTGTGTGGATTGTTAAACAGGAAGATTTAAATCGTAATGATTGTCCTAATCCAAATTTATATTTACCTGAGCGAGGCGAGTTCCATGCCCATTTGGAGCAAATAAGATAAGCCCATGCCATGCATCACGGAAACCGACAACCTCAAGAAAACCATCATCGACATATGGAGGAGTAAAGTCCCTCTGTTGGAAAAAAAGGTTACGTAACAATCAGTTCAAAAAATCATTTTAATAAATATACACGTGCTCACTATGCCAGTTAATAAAATCAACACTAACCGAGTGAAGTTTCTTCCTGTTAGGTCTTCCCCAAGGATTAAGACCCCCAGAAAAACTAGGCAAGTTTAGGCAGACAATGGACCTGATGCTGCACACAAATAACGTATATGGTAAAAAAAGCCACCTTAAGAAGCATTGTCGCAAAGAAGTGAGGTAGAACCATAAATGCTCACCCATGAGGTACATGAAGGTCTATCCATTGACCTGGCTTTTTCATGATTTTTACCTTTGCCAGCTTAGAAATGTTTCTGCAAAACACCAACCACCCATTAGATTTAAGATACAAATGAAATGAGGCATAAACAATAATGATGCGGACATCGTCGAGACTTAATTTTCTTGTTATTGAGTTTTATCAGTTGA
>CAIGRQ010079867.1:0-14280 GCA_903798375.1 Fraxinus sp. D2006-0159
ACTAATTAACAAACCATTTCCAACACCGATCTCTAGTTCCACGTAATGATACGCCAACTATAAAGATGTAAAGTAGGTCTCCGTGGGCCTTGAGCCCATGTCTGTGAAGCCTGGGCTAGTCAACCTCCATATTGAAATCCGTCCATCTTGATATCTCTAGCTACCTCTAGCCAAGTATGAGCAGAAAAGCACAAATAAAATGCACAGTTACCATAATTTCAGGATAAAAACAGTGAAACAAAAATGAACCCATTTACCAAAGGGGTTATCATCAATGTCTACATTGAATCGTCAAAAATTCCTTCACCAAATAGAAAAAAAGGCCCCATCAAGATGATCAATCCAAATCCATTTTGTTCCAAGACTGAAGGATATGATCGTCGTAGGCAACTCCTTGAATATGCTCAAGAATTAAGGCAAGGAAATAATGCACATGCACAAGGGCCATCGAAGAATTCAAGGCCAAAGTACAAGGTATGGATTTCTCTATTTTATTGAGCGATTATTTAGGAGTCTTAGCTCGTGATCTGAGGTTTTTTTGTTTTTCTATTAAGATTATATTCATTTCTACTATCTATTTTGTGAAAAAGAAAAAGAAATAGTGGAACCATTATTGAGATTTTGAATGTGACAAGCTAGAAAAGTTGTAGATTTATGTAGAACATAATTTTGGTACTCGTCACCTAACGAGATTTATGGATTCTTTAGGGGCCTTAGCCGATGATTTGAATGCTTTTTTTTTTTTNTTTTTTTTTTTTTTTTTCTTGACTGGGTGATGAAGCTTTATCTTCCTTTCTCTAACTTTTTTAAGAAAAATGAATATGGGACGATTCTTGATGTATGTCATCAGTGAATTATTGAAATAAAAAAGAAAAGAAAAGTTGAAGATTTTGTCGCTAAAGAAAAATGGTGTCAATTTGTTACTCCGTCGCATAAATGAAACCACAAAAACGCTATCATTCTAATAGCTAGTCGATGAATATAGCTATTTCCTGATTTAGAAAAGTGGTGAACAGAAATGGAGATGGTCACTTCCAATGCAAAGGATCAAACTATTATTTTCGAGATTTCCTCGAAAAACCAGGCAATGGAAGTATGAGCGAATTTGTACCGAGAAGTACAGTGATGCTGAAGGATCAAGCAATCAAGAAAGGAGAAAAACTAAAGCCAAAGGCAGAAAATCAGATTCTCATTTTTGTGTAAGAATTATTTGCATGCTAAAAAAGTAAGTGTTTTTTTTTTGCCTCTTAATTAATATTTTATATTCATTCTTATGAAAATTATGCAGAAGAAATTGAAGATTTTCTTGAAAGAAATATCGCGTTCATGGCAATGCAACAGAGGAAATTGCTGATTTATTGGTTTTTTGTTAGAAGAATCAGCTTGGGAGATTTTGGCAGTTTAAATTCTTAAATTCAATATTTTTTTCCGCAATTTTATATGTTTGGTGAGAATTTAGTATCTTAAATGCAACTATTTTCGCCAATTTATTCATTTATGGGAAGATTGAAAGTAACTAGATGTTTAGCAACCACAACAAAATATGTTACTTTTGTTTTACATATTTTAGTGCATGTTCGATAAATAGTATTATGGACGAGCTTAGTTTCTTTACGTCATTTAACAATGTCAAGTTCTTTCTAATCTACGTAATCAAATTGTCTCTGAGTTTTAGCCAAACAAGTTCCAATTATGTGAGTCGTTATTCTTAATTCATATTCTATAAAGATTTAAATTGAATGGCATAAATTGAATGGGATTTGGCCAAAAAAATTTAAGGTTCCTGAAATATCTCCTCAAAATATTACTATAATTCAAAATGTTAGATCCACATTTTGGGCTTGTTTGTTATTTGACTTGTAATGCAACACATAGGATTGACCAACATCTATTCATTCAATTATTGATCAGGTAATTGAACACATTATAATCATGACACAATTAAATATAAGCAAGAAAATCAAATAGAAATATTATAATCCTATGATCGCACCTAAATTCTCCAATCTCGAGTGCTAGAATTGACTAGTATTTATTTATTCAATTATTGATCTGGTTATTGAAATCATTATAATCATGACACAATTAAATATAAGCAAGAAAATCAAATATAAATAATTATAAAATCATCGACCCATAATCTTAAGTTGGCTACATCAAACCCTAGATAAAGTGTTTAGTTCATAATAAAATTTATGAAATCAACACAATTTATAATGAAAAACGTAAAGAGAAAATGAAGAAAAACTCTTTTGTTGCTTGAATTCTCTTTCAAATCCTTGTCGTTTTAGCTCTAGATTAATTTTTCTTTGTGTTGTCTTCTAAACCGTCTTCTCCTCNATGAAATCAACACAATTTATAATGAAAAACGTAAAGAGAAAATGAAGAAAAACTCTTTTATTGCTTGAATTCTCTTTCAAATCCTTGTCGTTTTAGCTCTAGATTAATTTTTCTTTGTGTTGTCTTCTAAACCGTCTTCTCCTCCCTTGAATTAAGTCTTCAAACTTTTATTTATAGCGTTAATAGATAATAACACAGAAGTTGGGTCGGGCTGGAAAAAATATAAACACAAGTTTTTTCTCTTTCTAGGGTGCCGCAGCGCCTCGGCGCCCAATATGGGTGCTATAGCGCTACCCTCTCTGTCCTGGTTCACAGACGTGGGCGCCGCGGCGCCTGTCTTCAGTGGAGATTATACTGTGCATCTTTCAGTATTTTTATCATAACTTTTGTTTTCGATGTCCGATTGAGACGATTCAAGATACTTTGGAAAGATAACTCAAAAGGCTACAACCTTTCTTCAGATATCATGTTCCAATTCAAACGTTTACTATGTCAAAAATGAGTCTCAATATAAGACTACGAATCTGGAGCATAACTTTCTCAATTAGAAATTGATGTATGATCATACTTTGATTATATTTTATCCCTTTGACTTATTTCTTCATCCAATTGACTCCTAAGATTCTTGAATCTTCATTTTGAGGTCCGACACATCTTTTGAGTATTTGTATTTTAGTCCTCGAACTTTCGATCGCTTACAATTTAATATGTTTCTCATTTTTTTTTTCAACTTTTGTTTATTTCCTTCAATTTCATAAATCTCTATCACAACATCAAAACACACATTAAAACGCCCATAAGTGCTCCAGAACATGCCAAAAACTACGTTAAAGGTATTTATTTAATGAGTTAATTACACTCATCAAAAGTATTGAATTATGAATTCACCTATTATTATCTACATCAATTCTCAATTACGTGATTAGTTTCATTCATGCATTATTGACAATCGATAATTCTATTATAATTAATTTTCTTTTTCAAGATAAATTAAATTTATTCTAGTCACGACCCAAATTTATTCTTAGTCCGAATTCGATTGAATATAATGCATTCAATTTTACAATTATCTAAAAAATTGGACACGTAATAAATATTATTCAAAATATTTATTGCACGTATTAATCAAGTAGTATTCTAAACTTATTGTAAGTCTCACAACACTACAACAAGCAACTATATATTTAATTGGTGATCAAACAATCAAAAAATAAAATTACGCATGTAAGATTAATCAAGAAATGCAAAAATTTAACTAACTATTTATCTTGAATTAAAAATAAATAATAAAATATTTAATCTTCATCCAATGCATGAAAAGAATTAGCCTAGAATGTTGTCTAAATTAATCACACAAAAAGGTTTGGAAAAATGTCATTCGGAATTGAAAACAATGATTGGAAAGTTAAAAATCAATTTCTTCTTCATTAATCTTCAACCTAGACTTTGAATGTTCATTCTCTTGTGTTAATTGCCTTTGAATCTCGTGCTAGCCTCCTTCTTGTGATAAAAAATAAAGTTTTGATATGTGTCTCATTCTGCCCGTCCCTTGTAGGTTAAATTTTATGTTAAGATTTCTATCAGAGTTTGTGTCAAAAACGGAATCTTCCATTTTCCCCCAGAAAATGCCCCCCTCATGCGCATCTTTGGCCCTTTGCTCTCGGTAAATGAATTGTAAAGTGTCGCGCTTGCACAAGTTGGCTAGCGCATGCGCACTGTTGTGAAAATTTTCCTTTTGTTGCATTTTGGTCTCTCGATTTCATTCTTCATTCATTTTAGCTCATTTTAATATCTCCTTGGTCTTCTATCTTTCAATTCCATCTAATTGCCTCCACCCCATCTTCAATCATCAACATTAGGTTCGAATCAACTATTAGCACTTTGTGATTTTGTCCCCACACTTTGGATTAAGTCCACTTTATCCAATTTTTCATTCATTTTGTCCAATTCCATCGTTTTTCATCGATATGCACCTAACAAACGAAATATATACAAAATTAAACATTAATTCATTTAAAATAATAATAATAATTGCTATAATTTAATGACTGAGATAGATGTACAAAATACATTTATCATAGTCAATAGACACCACCACCACCACCATTGCCGCCTCCACCATCATGTTCACCCCCATCTTATCATACCATGCTCTCCACCACCATACCCACTACCGCCTCCATTTCCACCACCACTTCACGTAACTATGATCAAGCACACCACCACCATTACCTCAATAACCACCACTCTCCTCCACATTGAAGAGAGCTCTCACCGGGCATAAATATAATCCTATACCCAAAAACACAAAGAAAATCACATGAGATTTTGCCATGAAATTGATTTTACTTTAATTTATGAACTAAATTGCATGAATCAATAGAGTTTTTATAGGAGTGCAAAAGCGCGTTCATGCACTTTGAAGATTGAAAAACTAGAAAAAGAAAAGGGGATTTAGTCCCCAAGGTGGTCCATTAGACTCTCACATGGTGTGTTTGCGTGTGCTGTTTCGCACATGAAATGAAATAATTAATGATCTATTTTTGGATAAAAGTTGCAATGCATTGCACTAGGATATGTCTTTAATTTGATACGAATTTCAACTTCTTTTCTTAAATTGTTAGGTTATGGCATCTCTTCAATTTAAGAAGTAACCTACCATCAATCAAATCAAAACAATTCGAAAGTCAAGCTATGATGAACTTGTTCGATTATGTTCTTATTTTCATTTTGTCTCAAATTAAAAGAAGACATTACTTCCCTATTCGGTGAAAATTAAAATTCGGATTGTAATTTAAATCAAAATCAAAAATTATTTTTAATTATACATTTCATGGGATCCATAACTTTTCAACCATACTTCTCATCAACTTTTATTAAGATATACTAAAAATCCACTTTTAATCCATACCAAACAAGTATTAAGTATAATCATTCTTCCGTCAAAAATCTATTATCATGTATAAATTCTTTTTTGCTATTCCATTTAGTGAATTGCTGTATGGACTCAAAATCAACTAAATATTTTAGTCATATTTGGGGTAGCTAAAATCAAATTTTTAGCGGGTTTTAATAAAAGTTTGTGTGGTTGAAAAATTAATAAAAGTTGTTATTCTCATAAAATGTGTGGTTAAAATTAATTGTTAACTTTCAATTAAATTTTTATCAAAACTTTTAGATACACCAAACAGTAACTTCAAAACAAATCATATAAATTTCCATACCCATTCCTCTCTCTTTACATTTTCTATTAAAATTGCATCAGTTTTTTTAAAAGTATTTTCAAGTGTACCCAAAATATGTTCAAACTACCTAAGTTGTGGTTCTTAATATTTTTGCAAAAATTTAATAGGATTTTTTTTTTATCAACTGTATAGTGCATAAATTAGAGGATGCCAATCGACGAATAAAAGAGTCGGTATGTCATGCCTCTCTAGACATACAATCGTGAGTTTGTTGGAAATTTAGCGATGGAAAGCAACATTTAATTAGAACCGGATAAATTCAAGGAAACGTTCAACTCTTTTCATAACTTCTCAAAAATGACTAAAATTTCTAGCCTTTTATAGGATTTCATAATTTATAGGCTTGGTCGAATTAATGTTCAAATTTTACGAACTTTAACTCAATATACCTTTTTTGTCAATATAGTCTCGAACAAAATGTTACTTCAAGTAGATGTGCTTGCTTCGATCATGAGAAATAGAGTTTTTAGACAACCACCATGCCGCGAGTACTGTTAACTTCCTTTTAACATAATATGTCATATCAACATACTATGCTTCACAGTTTAAAACCATAACAAAATGTTGCTTCTTGAAAGACCATATCAAAGCCGTATTTCCTATAAAGAGTACATAACCACTTGTGCCTTTTCAATTATTAATATTAATGTCTCCCTTCCACTTGCTATCCCTGTATATAATGATCTTGAGATAATCGGAATATGAATAAAACCATCATAATGAATGGTTTCTTGATGCATCACAAGATTTTTTTTACGACCTTCAAACGTTTCGTAGTGGGATCGATACTCTATGTACTGATTAAAAAAAAGAGGGAATACATGTCAAATATCTCAAAATTCCAACAAAACTCTTGTAAAAGAGACAACACAGTGCCCTAAAATCATTTATCTTGAACTTATCGAGAATTTTTTTTGTATAGGCTTCTTGAGAAATAATATCTCTACATTGGGTTCATATAGTTCAGACATTCGAAGTACGAATTAATCTACTTGTACAACGGGTTGTCCATCGGAGTGTCCAATTAAGGACACCCCGATGAACATCCCGTTGTACTAGTAGACTCACCGTTCAAAGTACTTGCATTTGCAAACATCAAGAAATGAGAGACAAACAAATAAATAAAAAATAACATACTTGAATTTGATGGAATTAAATGCAAATACCATAATTAAATAAAATAACATATAGTTGAAAATCTTGACGGGATTAAATTTGGAGAAGTGAAAGCCACGCCAAATACTCTAAAATATTTATATGGACATCTTTTAACTAGAGTTGTCAAAGTTTATTCTAACGTATAAATTATTTTTCTAGTTGATGTGATTTATTATTATTATCATTATAACTTCAATTCGATCACACATTTCTAATCTTGTATCAACAAGAAACAATTAGTGTGGTCGATAGTGAATTTTAAAATTTCATAGATGAACAATTATTTTACATAGAAAATGATTTGAAACAATATGATATATAAGTGACCGCTAAATTTAACGTAATATTGTAAGATTAAAAAATAAATAAAGAAAGACAAGCAAAATATTATTCAAATTATGTCTTATTTATTTCAGTTCATACCATTCCTGAATATCATAATAAAGAAGAATTACAAAATCCATGCACTAACATTAAGGACATCTCAATAACATAATTAGTATAATTATTCTCGATTAATACCGTGGTTTGTCCATTTGGATAATGAAGTTATGACAGATTATTCTTTCAAGGGGCATAACCACCATGACCTCCGCCTTCGCCGCCCCCGGCACCACCTCCATATCCACCAGCATGTTCACCACCCGCGGACCCTCCACCACCACCAGCGCCGCCTCCACCTCCTCCTCCATAGCCTCCACCATGGGCTCCTCCGGCACCACCACCTTCACCTCCACCATTACCATATCCACCACCACTTGCTCCTCCAGCAGAACCACCTCCTCCGCCACCACCATGACCTCCTCCTCCACCATACCCACCAGCAGCACCATACCCACCTTCACTACCTCCTCCGGCACCACCACCAGCACCTCCTCCATTCCCATATCCACCACCTCCTGCTCCTCCGGCAGAACCACCTCCTCCGCCACCTCCATGGCCTCCTCCTCCACCATACCCACCAGCAGCACCTTTGCCACCTCCACTACCTCCTCCTTCACCACCACCATACCCACCAGCATGTCCTCCACCACTAGCTGCCCCACCCCCTCCTCCACCATGTCCTCCTCCACCACCACCACCATGTGCACCTCCACCTCCATACCCAGTACCACCTCCCTCACCACCTCCAGCACCATATCCACCAGCAATCTCCCCTCCACCAGCATACCCTCCACCCCCACCATTACCACCTCCACCTCCCCCACCATATCCACCATGTTCTCCAATACCTCCACCACCATACCCGCTACCACCTCCCTTTCCAGCACCACTTGCATACCCATGATCAACTGCACCACCACCATTTCCACCCCCTCCACCGCCCCCTCCACCACCATTACGTCCATAACCACCTCCCTCCTCCACATTGAAGAGGGTTCTCGCCACACACACTCCTATACCCAAAAACACAAAGAGAATCACATTAAAAACGCTATGCTTCGCCATAGAAATTGATTTGATTTGAACTTATGAGCTGCATTGCATGAATCAATGTGTCATTTATAGGAGTCCAAAAGCGCGTTCATTCACTGTGAAGATTGACAAACAAGAAAAAGAAATGGATTTTTAGTCCCACAAAGTGGTCCATTACACTCTCTATAGTGTGCTTGTGCTGTTTCGCACATTAGCAGAAATTATTATTGCATCAAACGTTGGACAAAAAGTTGCAATTGCGCTGCACTTGGATGTCTTTAATTTGATTTACAAATTTCAACGTTTTCTTGCATTTTCTTTCTTACAATGTTAGGCCGAGAGCTCTCTTCGATTTATCGAACATACGCCCATCAAACGAAAGAAGAACAGTTTGAGTAGCGTAAACCCAACGATGCTCCTTAGTGAATGGGGTGACATTATAGTTCTTTTCGAGAAAAGGGATTATTATTCACCAATTTTCATGTTTTTCTACGACTTTCGCTATATTTGTTCCAATTTTTAAATTTTAGAACATAAAACGTAATTTATATTCACTTTTACAATATAACCGTAAAATATATTCAAAACATTGCCCATTTTTTCAGAATACTTCACATTATTTTACAATTGTTTTCATTTTTTAACAAAATGATTTATTTTGAATTTTTAAAGCTTGATTGGTACTTTAAATAATTTTTTAAATCATTAAAGATGGAATATATTACAGTTGTAAATTTTAATTATATTTATATTTTTATGTTAAAATTATCATTGGATTTTTTTGTAGGAAAATGTTCAATAGATATTTAATTTTTTATCATTTCGATGGATTTTTCCGTTGTTAATAATTTTTTAATAGTACTTAAGAAGTACACCAACAAATTATTTTCTGTTGATAATAATTTTATTCTTTTATATATTACTTAAGAAGTACACCAACAATATATTTTTTGTTGATAATAATTTTATTCTTTTATATAGTTTTCAAAGGTATATTTATCAATGCAAGTCTTCCGTAAGTAATTATGTCGGTAATCTAATATGTATTTTTTAAAAATTAAAAAATAATAATTTATTGCTAATTCGTTGATAATAGAACAAAAGCCGTCATTGCTAAAATTCTGTCTTTGTTGCCTCCCCTCCTACTTGACGGTGAGATCTATACTATCAGTTGAGTGAGCTCGCAATATATTATTCAGATTTTCCTATCGAGAATGCTGAGTAGAAAGAAAAACAAATATATATTTGTCTTAAATGTAATTTAATTTCAACTTTCTTGCAATCTATTTTCTTGGGATGTTAGCAGGTTATCTCTCTTCAGTTTGTAGAATATGGGTGAAAACTGAAAAGTTTGTCTTAATTGATTTTCAAGAAAAGTTTGAATCAAATTAAGTCCATGTTTGGTACATATTAAAATTTTCATTCTTATTCTTCTACTCATTTTCAATAACACATTTTTTAATAAAATAATATTTTCCTTTACATCAATAAATTTTCCTTCTAAAGCCCGTGTTTGGTACACATTAAAATTTTCATTCTCATTCTTTTATTCATTTTCAACAACACATTTTTCAATAAAATAATATTTTTCATCACATCAATAATTTTTCCTTCTTTTTCAACAACACATTCTCCATCAATCTATTATTCCAGAATATATTCTTCCGAAATAATGTGGCTCAAACACAACCTAAGAAACCAAATATTTGCTGCTGGAATAGCATGTGCAATCGCATGGGTAAGCCTTTAATTTTTCGATAAATATGTTTAAATGAAAAAAATATAATTATTTTTAAAATTATCCATGTGTTAAACCTATCAATTTATGCCCCTGTTTGGTACACATTAAAATTTTCATTTTCATTATTCTACTCATTTTCAATTACACATTCTTCAATAAAATAATATTTTTCATTATATCAATAACCTTTCCTTCTTTTTCAACCTCACATTATCCATTAATCTACTATTCCAGAATGTATTCTTTCAAAATAATGTAGTTGAAACACATATATATTTGAGCTCACTAGCCCTTGTTTGAGCTTAACGAAAATCTGCAGAAGAATTAAGTTTTGAAATAGTGATATTTTAAAAAAAAAAAATTGATTAATAAATGGGGATCCGTGACTTGTACAAACATTTTTAACCGATGCAATTACAGAATTCTAACTAACAACTTTCCATTGGATTTGGGACCAAAAAATAACAAAACTTAAGTCAACCAATCAAATCTTGCCAAATCAGCATCTATGAACCCATATGGTAAAAAATCTACACAAGTAGTATTTTTCTTAAAAATAAGAAAAAAAAATTCGATTTACATGTAATATTATTTCATGAGAAAATGTGTGGTAAAAAATGAGTTTTTGAAAAAATGAAGGCTGAGCATATTAATATGAATAGTTTATTTTTATTTTTTTTAAAGTTTAAATTTGACGTGTCTATACTATGTTGGTTTGTTGTGGCTGGAAAATAATCACATTTAGTTGTGAATATTTTTGTTTAATGTTGATTAATCTATATATTACAAGGACGATAATGCCAAAATTTTCTTATCTTAAAATATTATATATGTATGACAAAATTTTCTTAAAAACTAAGTCATAATACATTTCATATTGTTGTAGCTTTGATGGTAGATCTAACCTCCAGCTAGCTCGTATCCATTATTGATGCGTATCATATTTTGTGTCTATTAGTGCTACTTTTGGGTGGGTTGTATAATTATTCTTTGACCATTCTAGATAGTACAACATATGAAATTTTAACATTTTCCCCCTTCTTTTATTATATACTTCCTATCGTGCAAAACACGCCCTTAATTCATTGGAGTGATAAACAAACTACAATGCTAGAAGATTTAAACCACATATCGATAAGTAACATAACGTCCTGCAGCCTGACTTGGTCGGATAATTTTCATATGTCCACGCTTCAAAGCGTAACATCTTGCAATTGGGTCGGTTACGTGGGGTAGCTGAAAGCAAAATTAACTATTTGTCAACATTACCTGAATATGGGGTAGCTAAAAGCAAAATTAACTACTTGTCAACATCACAAGATAATAGCAAGGGAAACCAAAATGTGAATGTGTATAATAAAATGCTCGGATGCTGAAAAACCCATGAATATTGGACACTGAAGTCATGGACAATTGAAGCATGTTTGGCTAAGCTTATAAATAAGTAGCATGTCCGGATAACTTACTTTTCTCTATCAAGTAAAAAAAAAAAAATTACTTATTCTAAAAGGAACTCTTAAATTACTGTAAAAATAAGCAATTTCGATCAAGAACAAATATATTTGTTTCAAAACTTGTCTACTTACAAGCAGACTTTTTATGCTTAGACAAGATGGTCAAGTTTGAAATAACTTGTTCATTATAGAGCATGATTAGCTAAGCTTTAAAAATGTAGAATTTACTAGTATCCAAACATGTTGGATAATTTTCTTTTGAGTATATAACTTAATGATTTGAAAGTAACTTTTATTTTATTGTCAAAATAAAGTAACTGAAGTGTAAATATATATATATACACTCAGTCACTCAGAGACTAATAGAAAATATGAAATGTGAAGAAAGTAACAATAATCACCTAAAAAACCTTCAAGTGAAATTTTGTAGATATTTCACTCACACAGGTCTGAGCAAAAGTGAGTTAAATTATGCTGGACAACTAAGACTGCTCAATGAACATCATCTTTCATGCTATTGGTACAAGTCTTAACACCAACCTTCGCCTCCTCAGGAAAGAATATATATGTCTGGTGTTAAAACAGAAAAGAAAACAAAGGCAAACTAGTAAGTAGGTTGCCTAAAGCATCTTCTATCACAAGTTTTAAAAGGAAACAACATCAAATCGCAAAGCAGATAACTCTGAATTAGATTCACATGAACAATAGTCCTACGAATACACCAATCACAGTAATGAAGTTTTAACCAATCAAAGTAGTTCAAGAATAACCAGTATCTAAGAATGCCACCCAACATATCAAAAGCAGAAAACATTTTACCACTAAAGACAACCACATTGGTGATATAAATCCTTCATAGCAATTATATTCTCAATTAGAAGCCTGCAATGCCAGAGTTGTGTGCTGCCCAGTTAAAGTGAAGCATTCTGGAAAGTGAATTTGGTCGAGATAATGGATTCTTGATAACGTTTTATTCTATGCTTTCCACTGAATCCCACTCTCTCCACTTCTATTCCTCTAACTGCAGTAATATTCAATTTTCTTTTTCTTTTTGTGGCATAATAAATATGACAACTAATTTTCTGGAAGATTGCATATTGAAAGAAAACCTAATCATACTCACAATAATCTGTTCATTTATGCAACTTAGAGCTTTCAAGATAATAAATTTCTGACAACCTAAACTTGATGAAAAAGCAAAAAAATCCACATAAAAGTAGACCTTTTCAGAGGGATTGCTGCGTAATTCTTTGATAATAAAGAGGTCCTCTCTTTTCATGTTCTCATTATACTTGCTATGCTTCGACATATTGCCCTCAAAATCACCGTGAAACCCGAAATTCTCTTGCTTACTGTGGACATGATAAGACTGTCCACTTGTTAATATGGCAGGAGAACCTTACTTACAGTTCTCTTCAAATGTTAGAACCTTTAGTATGGTTCCCTCCGAGTGAGCAAGATAAGATTTCCCATTGTGAGTAGAGAACATTGCTGTTGTGTAACCCCTATCTCTCAGCATCTGCATCACCATCTTCCTGATTCTGAAGAGCCATGTAATTTTCTCATCCGACATAACCATCTTAGCACTGCCAATAAATAAAAAAGAAAAAGAAAAAGAAAAGAAAATACTTGTCATAATTATACAGATTTTCTTCTATTTTGATGATTTTGTAATTAACCCTCTTTGTACCATCAGGGGTGGATCCAGGAATTAAGGATGCAGGGCATGAAATTTTAGGAAGTCTCTTTCACTCTATTATTTCACCGCATGCACAAGCATAATATTGAACAAATATAAATCAGTTTTAAGCACAGCCATACAAGCTCGTCCAAGAGTTTAGTTTCGAATTCCAAAAAAAAAAAAGAAAAAAAAATGGATGCAATTTCACCATTTATATGATGTTTGTCTCGAGGTCATCTCCATACAAAAATGAATAACCTACTCACCACCCCTGTGCATCACAATTCTGAAAGAAAAGGATACAATTTCTCCAATTACCTATGTTTGTCCCCGAGGTTATCTCAATACAAAAATGAAATAACTTACCATTTAAAAATTGGCACTTTTTCCCTCTTTCCCAACTTGCAAAATGACAAACCTCAAAAGGCATCAAAGATTCAAAATCCCTACATTGTCCTACCATTTCACCAGTTCATCACTCATCTCAATGAACCTTATTCCTGCGTTTTTCCAGTTCAGTTATGAATTGATTAAATTTTATTTACATAAGTTAAGCCAATGTACGGAGAACAATTTAAAACAGAATGAATACTATCCAAACATGTCATTAGTTAGCTTCCGCTTTCCACTCCAAATAGTCAATAATTTCAGGAAGCATATAATTTACATATAGAAGGTGAGAAATTTAGAACACCGGAAAAAATAAATAGAAAGGAATTTCAAATTCTGGAAACTATCAACATCATATAATCAAATGGTATTCTCATACATAGAAATAGGTCAAATCTGTAACAGCCCTAACTAACTTATAGCAGAATAACACCAAAAATTGTTGGTTATTGGATTTAATTATCATAATAGGAAATTAATTTTTCTTTGAAAATTAAATCCAAGTGAATAACGGATTGTTAAGAAATATAGAATTATTTTATTTTATTGTTTATTAAGGGTAGAATAGTCATTTTTAGTTTTCTTTATTTAGCCTATAAATAGTCTCTTTATATTTAGGTTAAATTATCCTTTTGTACTCAGATTTTCATTATAGATATTCAATGAAACCCTAGCCTCCTCTTTTTATTTTTTATTTTTGCAATTTGTTGATATTGTGACGATTTCGAGAGGGTTTTCTTTCAATTTCTGCAATCTGGTATTTCGTTTTCCTTTCTTTTGCGATTTTTTTTCCCTATTTTTTTTATTATGGCTACTGAAAGAGACGATTCGCTTCAATATGTGAGTGTGAGGTTG